>VZTT01021772.1:35848-55963 GCA_013400855.1 Buphagus erythrorhynchus
AAACACCTCGGAAATTCAAGCAATCCTGAAAAATGTCAGTGCTACTTACCTACAAAACTCTGTTTTTTACTCTCCCACAGTGGAGCTGCTCTCACACCATTTGCCACCAAGGCAAAAAAGGCTTTCTTTACCTGAAGAAAAAAAAAGAAAAAGAAAAACTAAACAAATTTCAAATTTTTGCCTTGATTTAGCATATCAGACACCAACAGAAGGGTTTTTCCTTTCACCAGGACAAAACCCAAAAGCAGTATAAGCAAGTAGCTGCCATTCCGAACAGAACAGAAACCACAATGGCAAACAAAAACCTTAAGCTTTTTACTTTTAAATGGTTAAAAAGCTAGAAAAAGCTGAGCAAAACCTAATCTGTTTTTCTTTTATTTTGTGAATATTCTAAATGAAAGCCTCTGATATATCCATAAACTAGACAGGGCCTTAAATTTAACACATGAAGACTCTGCTACGTTCTAGTCAATGGTTACTACAGCAAGTTGTTAAAAAAATGCTATTGAAACAGCAGCAGCTCCATGTCCCCCACAGCTTTTTGATTTATATAAATTAAAAAAAAAAGTTTGATTATTCTAAATATGACTTAAAGTTAAAATAATTACTTATCCAGTTTTGCTGCTAAAGAAATCAACCAAATACTTCAATTTTTTAATGAATTAATCCTCCCCAGAATCAGAAGTTACAAGGTCATGATGTCGTTCTGAAAAGAAACACTTCCCTGTGAACTCTGGTTCTCTGAAAATGAAGGACTCAGGCACTGGTGCACCTCAAAACCCTGAACTGGTGATGTGCTGGAGCAAGACATCCTTCCTGTCCTGCCCACATCAAACAGTCTATGTCTAAACTATGGAAAACACAATACAGAAGTGATGGTTCTTTCCCAGGTCTTGACCTGGCAAGACACAACCAAACTTTATTTCTGTATCCATGAAATTTGTCCTTGGTCCAAGTAACACAGAACTGCAATTGCTTGATGACTGCAATCTGAACAAATCATGATTTCACACCAGTATCTTAAAGGCCTACTTTTAATTATGTGCCAAGGGGATCCTCTCCACAATAGATTAATAGGAATAAAAGGGCTTAACAGTCAATGGAATTAGCATCCAATAAAGTAGTGGCAAAGAAAAATACAGGCAGTGATCTGTATTTCTTGTACATCTACACAGTCTGTCTGCTTCCTCCCTGACCATGAGAACCAAATCCACCCTCCAAACATCAGCAGATGGCAAAGAGAGCAAAGCTGCCTCCTGACTTCAGAGATCCCAATTCACCAATGAACAGGAATAACCATCAGCCATCATCCCTTAACTGCACTGAAACTGAAGAAGCCACATGGGGAAAAACAACACCAAAACCCCAGGGCCACAAGTAAGACTAAGTACACAGGATTTATCTAGAAAATGGTTAAACAGAAAGGTGCCAGAAGTGTTCAGCCACCCTGCTGACACGAGGAGGAGTCAGCCTAAACAAACATTACCAAATCCACCACAGGAGCATCCTAACTCATGAGGAAACCACAGAGAAACTCTCTGGGCAAGATACATGAAGTGTTCCCACATAGCAGCATCACACTTTGAGTTAATGCAGCAAAAGCTATTTGGGGAGCAGATATGAGACAGATGTGAGTTCACATAGACCAACTCCAGCTTGGGGCAAAACAAGTTCTAACCATTCTTCATCAAAAAAACGGGAAAGGGCATTCACACTGTCTGAAACCCCAAGTCTTCAGCTTTGGTATCTTTCCCCAACAAGAGCCATCACACAGGGTCCCAGTCACTGTCAGCTCATGTCCCCAGTGTTTCACAAGAGAAAGATGTTCAAGGCTGGATCAGAGCAAGAAGGGAACTGCCAATCTATTGAGGCCAGGGGGAAATAGCTTTCTCCCAGATAGCAATCATGCAACACAACTCCTCCAGCAAGTTTACAAACCCTGTAATTGATAATCTGGAAAAGAAGCACGCCTGTGGCAGAAAATGTGTGGAAAGCCAACTACAGCACTTCAGGCAGTCTCCAAATTCCTGCTACTACTTCTTTCCCAGACACAGTAGCAGCAAAGAACTCCAGCTAGCACCATGCTCAGACGGGGGAGACAGCAAGGCTGAGGTATTATTTTAGATTCAGAAAAGACACTCGAGAGAGAGACTTCCAAAGATATACTACTCAAGATGCTGAGCTTGTAGACAATCCAGAAGAAAAAGAAAGGATTCTTCAAAGTATAAGTTCTTGCCCTGATCCTGTTTGATTTACTTGCAAGTTATTTGCCTCCAAGAATCACAAGAATCTTCAGTTAGATGCCATCTTGTCTAGCTTTAAAAGATGTTTTGGAAAATCTGAGGGCTGCTGAACAGATACAGCTATTAAGACACTTCAGAATTAAATCTTTCATAAAAGACAAGGATTTTAGCTTAAGCACTAGGATATTAAACATCTGATGTAATAAATCACCAAAATTTAGTAAAGAAATACTTAAACTCATCCCCTTGGGCTGTCCTCCTAGACCACAACTCAAGTGACATTGCTATTGCTGCCTTCAGTTGTATTGTAGAAAGTGTTACATTTTACATTACTTTTAAATAAAGTAATAATGCCATCAGTTCTTAATGTTAATCCTTGTCTCTTATTTGAGTAAGGTAATTACAAAGCAAAAACCCATCTTAATTCTTATTTGCTAAAACTGCTTGCTAGTGCAAACATATACTCATCCACTCACACTTCCCTGCAGTTTCTGTGGTTGACCAATTTCAGTTGCCCAAAGTACTGCTTGGTGGCCAGCCAAAGCACAGGGGTGTGGAGCTGGGCTTCTGCCCAGCACTTTTAGATGTTTCAGTGATCTTCATGCAGAAAATACCCACAAGGGCCTTGCTTTCTGATGATATATAGTTAGTAGCCTTCAAAGATCTCCACCATGTCCCATCTTTGGACCTCCAACAGTGTTCTTAGTTCTCGACCCCACAGTGTTGGACTGGCCTGACCTTCACAAACCCATTTTTCAGCAGTCAGAGCCCACAGATTGTTGCTGTTACAAACACTCTTTAAACAAAGCACTTTTGTTCTTATTAACCATGTCCTAACACATACAACGAACCACTAAAAATGGGATTTATCTGCCCAAATTTAGAGGTTGTTCTGACATTTACCCTGACCTTGCATATTCACCCTGACTTCATAGTCAGCTGGGGCACAACTCCCCAGCCTTCCACAGGGATTAAGCTGTATCCCACAGATGCCATCTCCCCCCTCACTAAGATGTCTAGATATTTACAATTAGAAGAGCAATCCTACTTTGTGTGACTGTCTTCTCCAAGATTCTGCCCTTTAAGGAGAAGAGTCACATTTCAGCAAAAGAACACAGCAATTAAATCCTAGATATATCATAGATCACCTCAACAATAGCTGCTATTCCACTACACTGAGCACAACAGGAACAAGCTTTTCTTACTACAGGAACTCATTACACTGTGAATATGCTGAATAAAAGAACAGACTAATTTAGGTTAGACACAACCTCTGGAGGTCACTGTTTCTGCACACCATTCAAACATTTCCACTGCAAGTCTGAAAGAGGACAAAGCCTCTTGCAATACAACAGTCATTACCAAGAAAGCAAGAGACACAGACATAAAAGTCCTGATTTTCAGGTAGAATATTTGGAAAACCTCATCCCTTACGGTTAGTGAGCTCCTAAAATACCAGGATTGCTGGGCAGTGAACCAGAACAGCAGTAGAAGATTTCACCAGACTGCAGAGTAAGATTTTCCTCACTGCTGGGAAAACACTGAAAGGGACACTCCTTCTTATGAGCTACCAGGGATTTTACAAGTCCTTGCAGAAATGCTCTCTCCAGTAAACATCTGTGACTGAGGGAACCACCTGAAAGGAAAACTGAGGATGAGCTCATTTCCAAAAATTCAGTGTGTGTACAACACACACGTTTGTTTTACCTAACATTGTGTTATGAAAACTGTAACTATGTCCGTAAGTAACCAGTGGTTTCAGACTTGTCTTCCAGGACTGTCCCATAAGGCAAGGAGGGTGATTGCTGCTGTTGAAATAATTGGCTCCATTTGCCTTGCAAAAAGATTCCTGGCCTTGACAAATTTTTGTGAGAAAAGAGCTATCACAGTTCCTGGTGCTAAAGGGTCAGAGCTGAGCATAGAATCCTACTGAGCTGAAAACACAACTCAGCACCGTGACAAAATTCACTGAAAAGGCTCAAAGGTGGCAGAAGTAAGAAACAAAGCTATGGAACACCTTCAGATATGCCAGTACCAAGCAAGAGGATGATGCAAATCATTGCCCAGTAGCATGGACAGTGTTCAAAGACCTGCCAGAACCTCTGTGGTTTGGCTGCCATCAAAAGGCAGGATGATAAATGTGTACCTCTATTTCAGTGGATAAGCCAGCATCAGCCACTTGCCTGGAGAGCCCCTAAGGTAACCCCAGGAAATGTTTATTTTTTCGGATCAGAATAGAAAGGAAGAAACTCCTTCTTACAGTCTTTGGCACAGAGCTCCCATAAAAGCAGTATCAGACCCAGCTGATCCCTGGCATTTTTATCATCTCTGATTCCTGATGGATGGATGTTCTAAGGCAATCTAGAACATTCATCATCATTTTCACTGGGTAAGTTGACAAATTCCCAGCTTATTTTTACTCCCAACTATTTTTAAGGAGTACAAAACTACAGAGGACTAATATTTCCAAAAATACACGTGGACCACAGTATCAAATCCAAATCTTTCAGGCAATCCCTGAGAAACAGCCACCCTTCCTAGCACAACAAAGCTTGACACGTAGTTGAAAGGAATTTACAAGAGGAAGGCATCCAGTCTTAGCAGACTTGGTAAGAATAGCTGAAGAACTAAAGGAGAAGTTTGGATTTCTATACCAATACACTCACATGTTTTAAGTACCAAACACCAAGACATGGAGGGGCTTCTCAGTGGCTTCCCCTTGCAAAGGGGGAAAAGTTTCATATTTTCAAAGGAAAACAGTGTTATCTCTATCTTCACAACATGAGCAAATGTGGCAAAGTCACTCCAGACACATACTTTGTTCTCACCGTTAAGAGCATGAAGGTGGAAGAAAAAGTTACTCTGAGAATTCCTTCTTAAGAGGCCAAACACTTTCAATTTCAGTAGTTCTTACCAAGTAGGAAAACACAAAGCAGTACAACTGGTCTTTGTTGTAACAGGAAAATCATCAGGGCTCTGCTGCAACCTTTATACAGCATAAAACCTGGGCAACCCACACTTCACTCCCTTGGTTCAAGTGTGTTTATGAGCCAAGACTCCTGAATGAGGCAACAGTTTCTAGCCCAATATAAACAGGACTGTGTTTAAGTAGCGTGGCAAGTTCTCTGGCTGCCCAAACCTTAGCAAGTCTCCAAGAGGAAAAAGCAAAAACTAGTGCAGGTAAAGCTGGTGGTCTTGCTCCCTAAGAGGGGTGTGTAACAGATCTCCCCTGCTACTCACTCGCATCACCAGGATTTCAGGCAGTGCTTCTTCTGTACAAGGCTGCCACCTGAACAAAGCCCATGAAATATTATTTGGGAACATGTTATAAAAATATTACTAAGTTGAAAATACAACTTTGCCACAGAGCTCTTTGGACAGCCCTCCTCTTCCTTGCTGCTGGCATCACCTTCAAAGACTGTTTCCCACAAGCTAAGTTGGAATACTCATCCCCGATCCCACAATTAGCATCCTGATAAGACAAAAGCAGTACAAGTTAAATACTCTTCAAGTCCATCATGCACTTTCACTTCGAAGCAACTCACATTGGGAAGCATATTTAACTTGCAATTCCTTTTTATTTTTTCCTTCAAATAAAGTTGTGATGCCCAATCCAGACATCTTTTTAAGTTACAAAGAACAACAGTCCTGTAAAGGAGCTATTTTGAAAAGTTAAAAATCTCTCTTCTGGTGCATTTATATAATTCAGTGTTTTTACAAACTGGTTTGTCTGGGGAGATTAAACCACTATGAAGAACACAACCCACCATCTCAGCATTATGACTGCTGCATTCAAATTAATTTTCCAATTATTTTCTTCTTTAGTCTATGAATTAGTTAGCATTTCCTCCTCAAAGGACTATGCTGTTGAACAAAGAGACTATTTAAGGACAATAAAGATTTTTGCCTAAGGTGAGGGACAAGAATGTCTTGGACCATATCAAGTAGAATTTCCTCCTTTACCTTACCAAGTAGATTGGAGAAACACTGGACAAACCTGTTATTAACTGGGCAGCTACATTTGCTTCAACATCTGAAAAACCCAAACCAATAAATATTCACAATCAGGTCCTCTAGCTCAGGTTGAGCTTCGGAAAGCTTGTATGAAACCAGATCAAAATTCATTTATTTCTGCAGGTGATTGAAAGGGAACACCCCTGGGTAGATCATGCACCTCAGAAATTCCTTCACAGATTAAGAGCTTATCCAAAAAGTGGTGATGGGGCAGAGAATGCAAGAAGAATGATAAATAACTTTCACTCAGCCAAGCACAAACACCTTACCTACTACCCGTGTAGAAATTTCTGTTTAAGTTGCACCTATCATTCCTCCAAGATCCACAAATGAGCACTTCCTATTGATTTTGAGAACTGCAGGAATTAAAATCCTATGCTTGTATACCAGCAACAGGAGAAGCTCAAAAAACACAAGTCTCCCCATATTATGCTACTGATGCTAGTCTGATCCCAATGAAGGGAGCTTTTATGTGGCTGCTCAACTGCCTCAGCCCACATGCTGGTTAGAAGCTAAATTAGATGATTCTCTTTCAGTTCTGTGGGCAGGGTAAGCAAGGAAGGGTATTCACACTCCTCAGAAATGCAGACAGCAGCAGCTTCATCAGGGAGAAACCTCAAAGCCACCCAAGGAACAGAGAGTCAATCCTTTTGTAAAGCTGTGTGACAGCAGACCCAGAGACTGCTGTGTGGTTCTGGGAGCAAACCATTCTGGAGCATTATTCCTGATTTATCTCATTACCATGGAGAGAGGCAACACCCCAGGTCAAGAATGACCTGGAGAGAATCAGAATAATAAATCCATTTACTGAATAGAGTCAGCACAAGGAAGAGAAATATAAATCCTCTTCAATTCTTCTAATGTTGAATCCATTGAATGCTCTGCAGAAGTTACAAGGTTTATTTACTGCCAGCTTGTCAAATCACTAAAGAAGTTTCCAGAACATTGTCTAAAGTATTTTTTTTTTTAGTTATGTGGTAGAAAATCAGTTGAGCTCTTACTAGAGTGACAGGTTCTGACAAAAGCCTACCTTGGTGGTAACAGTATCTGGTCCATTAACAACTTAGGTAATTTCATTAAACAGACAGGTTAAATAATTTAACCGAATCACGCAAAGATTTCTTCAGCATACAGAAGGAAATAAAAGGAAGGAGTCTTCAGTATTCTGAAAGCTTATTCTGATGACTGTTTCCACATAAACACGATTTTTATTAGCTCATAAAGAAGTGCTTGACAAATGCTTTAAAAACAGTTTCAAGGTCATGGTGAGCAAAAGCTACATATGTTTTATTATTAAACCCCAAATTTACTTGTAACAGGTAAGAATATAATTTAGTCAAAGATTAGACAGAACTTTTGACCCAAGAGAGCTTATGCAAACTCTGCAAGGTGCAGCTACTACATCTGCTAACAGATCATTCTTGGGACTGCAGATTGCTGCTTGATACAAAGCAGGGAAGTCCCCACCTAATACTCACCACCTACACTCCTCTTCAAGGGTTAATTGCCCTGTGCTAGAAAACAAGCTAATCCTTCTCATCTCTGTGTAGTCTGGGCAAAGCCACAACAAACTAATACATTTCTTTCAAGGTCAGACAAAAATCTGGCCTTAAGAAAGCTTTTGGAGTTAAGCTTCAGAGATTGCTATAAGCTAGGTAAGAAGCATTTCCTTAAAAAATGCTAATACAGCTCAGAATGGGGTGGGGGGGAATGCATTGGTCTCTCAAAAAAAACAGATGCATGCAGTAACAAGGAAAAATTGAAATCACATTAGATGATGTTAGACAAAGTAACCTGGCAGACAGAATGCAAACAAAGTGTTATATTTCATTCATGTTTGAATTTAATACAGGAATTGTTTTGTTTTCCATCAAAAGAAAAGATCAGATTGCTGTGTCACTGTATGTACCTGATACAGGTTAAAACCAACAAAAAGAAAGGAAAGGCAGACCTGGTGTCCCCTCCTTCCCCCAGATCATCTGCACACCAAATGCCTGAACACTTGTACAGTGCTGTGCTGAAGACACAAGCTGGTGACCATTAAATCTGCATTCAGCCCAGTGATTTCCTGAAGTCTATCATAAAGACAATCCAGAACCATTTATTTTTAACATGCTTAGAATGAAGAAGAACAGTAAGTTAATGCTTAGAGCAACCCTTCAAGGCACAACCTCCCTAACCCCTCCTAGGGGCTGTGAAGGGTTTATTGTTCTGTTTACATCTCAGGAGATGTGTGAAAGATGAGAAAGCCACTGTGAGCTGCACAGTGTTGCAACTTGCCCAATTTCCCCATCATCCACAAAGTCAAATTTCCAGACTTCACAGGAAAGCTCATAACATCTAATTGTCTCCTGACTCCCTTCCTGGTCAGATCAGACTTTATGAAGTTTCTTTAATGTGTGCCAAGAAAAGACAGTATCTTCCCTGGGAAAAGCCAAAGGCAGCAGCTTGTCACAAACAAGGAGCACTCGTGGGTCACAGGCAGGGGAAAGCCACAGCCACGAAGTTCAATATGATTTTATAAATATTTATGAGGAGCAAGCAAGTATTAATAAACTGAAAAGGTGAAAGAACAGTCCACTGTCAGTCTAAATCAAGAACACTGTGCCAGCAAGCACTTTCCCAGGCAACATCTGCCACTTGCAGGGTTCAGCATGGACAGGCACCACTCCAGGCAGGCAGAGCAGAGGCAGATCCTGTTTTGGGGAAGCTGTAAGTGAAACCTCACTGAGGCAAACTGAGCTGTGCTAGTTGGCCTCAGGCAGGTGAGCAGAGCAGGGCTCAGCACAGTGCATTTATTTAGTGTGGATGCTGGGTGCCAAGGGGCACACTGTCCTGCTGAAGCACAGTTCTGCACCTCAGGAGCTGATGCCCAGCAGAGGTGCAACAGCCACAGCACAGCTGTGACAGCCACAAGCAGGTGACAGATAGAACACACCACAGGTGTGCTCTGGACACTCCAGCACAGAGTCTGTGCCAGCACTGGGAGCTGCCACATGCTGGAATCAAGCTCCCCATGCCTTCTGGCTGACACATGCATGGCTGAAGAGACTCTCTGCCCTTTCCTGCAATTTCTGCTATTTAAAGCCTTCCTTCTATTTCCAGTGTAAGGGCACCTCACCATCCCCTCTCTTAGGGATAAAACAGGATTTCTTTTGAAACTTCATACTAATTCCCTCACAGACACTGAGACTAAAGATTTACTTTGATGAATCAGTGTTGCTTCAGTAGTACAACTGGTGCCACATTATAGAAAGGTAACATCTCCAATTTTCCCACAACTAACAACAGGTTTAGAATACTTTCCAAAGTATCTCACGGATAATTTCCCAGGGTAGAAACGTGATGTGTGCTCTGATCGCTGACCAGCAGAGGGAGACGGGATACTGCTGCCAAACAAAAACCCAAAATCCAGAATCTTTCAAAGGATGTCATGAGAACACAACCCAGCTCCATTTTTTCTTCTTCCTTCACTGATGATTACTAACTTATATTAAAGGAGGTAAGAAGTGAGCTCCTAAATTGTGTGTTTTAGCTCTAATATTATTAAAAACCTGAATTCAAGTCACTGGAGAACTTTTTCAAGGCACCAGGTCTTTTTTTTTGGTGGGTGTTTTCTGTTTGTTTGGTTTTATATTAGGTGACACACTGATGTGGGTAAGAATGAAACAGACCTAGGAAAGACAAATATCTATTTGAGAGGATTCATGGACACTGAATGTTTCAAAGCTGTGTTTTCAAAGTATAAACTGACACAAAGTCCTGAGGTACTGGACAATAAGTAATTTATACATTAAAAATTAAAATGCAAGGAACAGTTAAGAAGTTTTATTTGACCACCTTTATTGGATTAATTCTCTACCATGTACTTATTCTGCTGTTTTAGACACATGAAAAAAGCTATTCTTTTTTTATATTCCATACATGTTTGTGCACCAGCCACACCAATCAAACTGAATGACCATAATGTGTTTTGAAGACACTGATAGTGGCACATTAACACAGGGTGCCAGGTAAAGAACTAAATGGAAATACTGAACAGAAGTATTTGAAAGACCTCCAAACAGTGTAGAGCTGGTAAGTATTCAAATCTACCTTTTTAGTGTTTTCTTAAATAGTTTTACAAAACCTGCTAAGTTGGTGCCCATGCTGGAAGAGGACTCCTGCTTTACAGAATTATGACTTTAGAAATTAAAACTAATGCAAGTGAATTCATTGTAATAATGCAAAGTCAAAAAAATGCAGTTTAGAGGGAGGAAAAAAAAGCTTCTCATCAGCAATACAAATTCAAGATCTGGTCCATATTTATTGCATACTAGAGTCTGAATGAGTAACCCCAGACTCCCCTTCTACCATCACTGCTTTCAAATACCTGGAGAAGCAGACTGAGAATGACTCCATGATCACAGACCAAGGTATTCCTTGTTCTCCCCTAGCTGTAATCCATGACAATCATTAGGGATGCCAAATAAGACAAGGATTTTGGTGAAATGCTGGTGGAAGTTTTTCCATCACCATTAAGTTACCTGTTCTCCTTTATGGTGAAAACTCACAAAGCTCACTCACTCACACTGTTTCCCCAGGTGCTACCTCACACTGGTTCACCACCTGGAGAGGAAACTCTCACTTCTTGACATTAATAGCATTTTCTCAACACAGCTCCAGCAATGAAAACTGGTATCTGGCATGATGTCATTCATCAAGAGATCTGGAGACTCCAAAAGGAATCAGTGACCTGCCCCAATGGCCTCCAGATTAACTGGTAAATGGAATAAAGAACAATTATCTCTCCAATTGCAACAGTGACCAGGCTCAAGCCTTTGACCCAGGTGAGCACTGGCAATGCAGTTGTGGGTCATGCCCACTGCAGATACCAACTCCCAGCACATCATCTCATAGTGTGAGGAAAAATATTTTCTAGAATGAATGGGAGGCAAACAGTCTTTGAGAAGAGCTGAAAGAGTGACAGTGAACCCCATTATCCTAAATCTGATTTTTCAGGTCAAAGAGGTATAAATTTTTTACCCAAGAGCTGACATCACCCTTCTTTTTCAGGCAGAAGAAAGGAAACATTGCAGAACTTTTCCCCCTCTAAGATGGTAAAAAAGTCAATGAAGATTTTTCACCTTTCAGATCAGAACACTCAGTCCAGCACAATATACAATTATCTGATACACAAGATGGTTCTGTGAATATTTTGGGAATGAATATCTGTTACATGGCTGCCTCTGACTGTGGAAAGCTGATGTCTGAGTAGTACATTCCAGACCAAAATTACTAAATGGGCTTAGTTAAGTCAGAATTGGAGCATCTCTACAAGGAAAAACACACTGAAACAGCAAAAACCAAAGCAAGCAAAAAAATACCAATTGCAAAATCCAGGAAACAAAGAAAGCCACAGCTTTCTACCACACTGCAGAACAGATTAGTCTGTTTCTATAGCAGGCAGCTAATGCCTTCTTTTGGCAAATAAACTCTTCAGACAGAGCCAAGAGTCTAGCAGATGATTTACTGATTAAATTCAAACTGAGAAGCTGAAAACAAAAATTTTCTGGAGAATGTAATAATTTGCATAATTAAGCCATCCATTTGAGTCCTAAACTGTCTTATCAGTATAGCAGGAACAGGCTCATAGCACCTGGGTACTCTTTAGCTGTTGCACAAGGATCTTACACCAACTGTCTTTATGTAGATTCAGGTAGCCATGAAGAAGCCAATACAAATTTGGGCTCATCTGAAATTTTTATTTTTAGATAGAAATTTCACCTGCAAACCAAACTACATCCCCTCTTTCTGTTCTGCTAGGATGTCTTCCCCCAACTCCTCCTCTAAAACACAAGACACAGTTGAAACAATATAGCTTTGTACAGTCAAAGCACAGCATGATGGCAGTACTTCTCTTCAAGAAACCAAATTTCATTTAACACTCAGGAAACAGTCATTAAAAAAAAAAAGAACTGCAAGCAAAGGCAGACTGAAAGGAGAATACTCACTTGTAGCGTAGTGTCGAAAACAACAAGCTTAGAGCTTGTTGGAACAATGTCATAACACTTGTGTGACCTCATGAATCGCACATAAATGTCACTTTCCGATTCTTCAAGTGCTGCAAGTAAAAACATTATGTTGTTTTATTTAAGTAACCTTAAAAAAAGAGTAGTAAAAAAACATGCCAAATCAACCGAACACCACTGCAGAAGGACAACCCTAAAACTCAAATTCACACTTCCAGATCTGGACAGACAGTCACAGGTTTGCACTTTGCATTTCAGACTCATCTTTCCTTTCAGATTAAATATAACAAAGACAAAATGCATTGTTCTTCTTTGATGAGACAGGACTTCCATGCTGGAGAGTAACATTCTTAAAAAGTCTCTCTTTTTTTTTTTCCTAACAGCAGCCTACTGGAATATGCATCTCAACATTATAATACAGAGATGAAGGCAGCTTGAAACTTTAGTGTCAGGCTTCACTAAATCAAGCTCCTTAAATTAGTATTTCTTGAATCTACCTGTTTCACTTTTCACATAGTAATTTTCTATTTTCTAATGAGGCAGCAGGCAAGTTCCATAATCAGTTCCATTCTCCTCTGGCTACACAGAGCATCACAACTCCAACACTTTGTTCATAAAACCAGGATCCACGTGGCTGGAATGGTTTTAGTGTTGCACATCTGTAGCAAGGACATGCAATCCCATCCATATTACCTTAAATTCCCTTTGCATTTGTTCAGATGCATGTGCACATAACCCCCAGATGTGCTCACGTATATGAACTTTTTTCTTTTTTAAGCAGTTTGGCTCTCCATTCTTTCCAGCAGGTACCTAGAACTTGGCCAAGGATAATCCCCCCATCAGAGATGTACCCTTCAGACTCTGTAATTATTCCACAGAAACTTGGGCATACATTAACACTTTTGAAGAGCACAATAAAAAAGACAACAAATAAAAAAAAACCCTTGAAATACCTACTGACCATTAAAGAACTTCATAGTAGGGAGTTAAAACTCAAAATCCTCATTTGCTAGATTTGCTCAAAATCAGTTATCTTGCTCTGCATAAATTATTTGTCATTTCCACCAAATGGCTCAGCACAGCCTTTTTAGTCCAAATTTACAGAAGCAAGCTGGATCTCCCCTACAAGTGGCTGCTCCAGGATCCAGCATCATCTACACACTGAGCAAGTCCTTCATTTCCTACTCCCATTACTCTTAAAATAAATAATCAATAAGTCTGGTCTTTAGAAAGTTATGGTTGCTTCTGCAATCCTAAATGCAGTCCCAAGAGTCCTTATTTACTTCAATCTCAAGTTTGTACACAATCAAGATACTATAGGTAGAAACAAGCACAGGAACACCTCAAATTCCACCAGAACAGTGGAATCACCATCCCTGGACATGTTCACACAATGTGTGGATGTGGCACTTGGGGATTTGGGATCGTGAACACAATGTTAACAGTTGGGCTTGATGGTCTTAAGAGGTTTTTTCCAACCTAAATGATTCAATGATTCTATAAACCACAAAACAACCAGCTGAAAAAAAATGAACACTCTCAGAGTACATCATGGCTCCACAGAGTCTTGCCAACTCACTAACAATTTTTAAATGTATCAGGATAAGCATAGTAACTGTGAGGCAGAACAAGTCAATCAGGGGAGGCTGCTCATGGCAGCCACAACCAGGAACTCTTACCAGCACAGTGAAGGTGTGCCCATAAACCCTCCTCTCACTTACCACACATTCCCACCCTCCAAACACAACTTCAGCTGAATCTCAACAATCCCCACCCAGATGCAAAGGGATGGCTGAATATTATCTCACCCTGTGCTGTCTTCCAGTTCAGGGGAGACACCACAAAGTGACTGCTTCCTTTTAATTTTAACTGGAAAATTACAATTAAAAATATTCAGAAGCATGAGATAGCCATCTGTGAGCACTGTTAACACTCCTGGAAATAGCTAGGAAACTCTAGCAGGATCTGGACAAGGATCCAATTGTCCAGCTGGAACTGAGGTTTATTCTACAGAAGATCCTTATTCTATAAATAAGTACAATGCACCACTTTATTAGTTACTAACTAAACATGCAAAACATCAGCAGCACTGATTTAACTCTCATGTCCTACATAACTCCATCAAGTGCCTGCTGGAAAGGATATTTAAGACCTTCTAACACCTTCAGCTACCTAGGAATACTGAACAGCTGCCACAGCCCAATTCTTTGCACAGGTATTGTGCATTATGTATATATTATGTACATACACAGCTGTTCAGTGGAGAAAAAGGTCTCCCAAACCTAAGGCTCAGCACATCTCAGGGATGCACTCACACCTATCTTTCCTGAACAACACAACTACACAGGGATTCTTTACAGTTTCTCTCTCCTTCCAGAGGACAAACTTCCTGCTTTGGGTTGTATCTAATCACCACTGTGTTGTAAATAAAAGTGATCAAATAAGAACACCCTCATCTCCATGAGGATATTTCTACTTTATAACCTGCTCAGTTTCTTGTTCCGCTCTTATTTGTTTTCCCAATAACTGTTCATTCATTCTGAAGCTTCTGCAGCACCTGCAAAGCAGAACTTCCTTTGGATGGACAAGGACAGATCCCTTCTGGCTTGACTTAAAACCTCCTTCTGTCTCTGCACGTCATCTCTGATCTGCACCCGAGATCATCTGCCCAGCATGCAGGAGATAAGAACACAGAACTGCCTCCAGCCAAACCTCAGCTCTCTGCAGCTCATGATCTGGAAATCAGCTGGCTCACAGAGCAGATTCCCAGCAGGAGGCATCTGAATCTAGAGCAGGATCTGGGAGGAGAAGAATCCACTGATAAATACTTGAACGTGTATTTCTGGGGGGCTGCTCACTCATGCAAGCTTATCTCCTGAAGATTCATCTGGAAGTTATTTTCCAGGTGGACATTGCCCATGTGCATTCCCTCTCCTCAAGCCATGGGTTAAGGCAAAAATATCCAAATTCCCAGTGCTGTTTTTGGTGATTTTTAACAGAGCAGAAAGAGAAGTCATCTGGAAGGTTACAAATAAACCCTGTCAGGCAGTGTAATACCTGAAGTTGAGCACCTCATGATACAGGCTTTTATAGAGTAAAATCTCTCTATAGGCATTTTATTTGCTCCAACTGTTAGAGATCCTTTAAAGAGTAAAAGACCTATCTATTTGTATTTCTGCCACTCTGCTCCCCAGTCTTATTCATCAGAATGATTTTTACTTTCTTCCTTTCTCCCACCCTTCACTATAGCATGACACACACTTGTTTTTTATTTCAGCCAGTAGATGTTATTTATGAGAGCATCATAGCTCTTTTTTTTTTTTTGGACAGATTAATTATTCAACAATACTGACTCAGAGATTGCAGTGGGACTCCTACTAATCATAATTGTCTATTCAGAGAGCTCTAAGGTAGAACTACCATCATGAATGACACAAACTTCTGCAACATTGCTGAAGCCATTTCCTCAGAGATCTACTGAACAGATGCCTTCAGCACCACTCATACCTTTGCCACCAAGCACAGGGTGCTTTCCTAGCTGTCCCCTCAGAATTTCAAGGCCTTCAAAAGCAGAAAAAAGAAGAGGAAAAAACAACAAAAAAAAAGAAGTGCCTGCAGATGGAGAATAGGAATATAATGTCAATACTTATGGAAAAGCTTCCAAATACTGCAGCATAAAAACCTGTAGAAAGCTCCTCAGAAGTGTCTATTGCAAGCCACAGGCTGCATTTCTGGGCTCTGTTCTTATTGGGCTGGCTCAACAAGATCCTGGAGCACACATATTCCTGATTTCAACAATACAACATCACGACTTTTCCTATTATATTTTATGTTGCAGCTCTATTATGCTCCTAGTATCCAGTCATATTTCAAGTTTAGTCATTGGTTCCATTTGAAAAAAATACACAGATTCCACAGAGGCTGGGTTCTCTCACCTTCTTTAAAGTGTTAATTCTACCACAACCATGCCACAGCAGCTCTCCATAGCACCCCTGTCCCCATGGTTAGATTGAGGGCTGGGACCTCTGGCAACTTTCAATCATTTGAAAAACTTGCACTTAAGAACCTAAACCTTCTTATTAACCTAAACAACTGTAAGTATAACCGACTTCTCAAAGTTTCATATGAAATTAATGGCCAAATTTTAAAGGCCCTTTAAAAAGTAGGGAAAAAACAGCAGAAAGCTGTATATAAAATATACACTCAGCTGACTGCCTGGCCTGGTGAACAGCTTGGAGGAAGACAGAAACCACAAATATACACAGTAATTGCACCATTCCCCCTGATTTTTTAATAAGAATCAGTATGAAAACTGTGCAACTTAAAAAGCTTAAGAGTCCTCTTAGAGCAGCAGGAGCTGAGCTAAGCACTCCCAGCTCCCAGCACTACTTTTCACCTTGACTACTACTGGCATAATCATCTCCCCTCAGCCAGATCCAATAGATAAAAGGGAATGGGGAAGTAGAAATGCAGTTTTGTGATGTTCTCACTTGTACTAAACAATCTAGTTAGGGGCAAACACATTTTATTTTCTGTTACTGCACACATATGTATCTGCACTTCAGGGCACTCCAAGCCATACTTCTATTTTAAAAGTCACATGATATACTGAATCTCACATTGCAGATGCCAGAGAATGAAAATATTAAAGACCAAAGATTTTTTTTCATCACAATGTTTACTATGGAACTGATCCAAAATTAAGTCAAATTTATTAGTGTAATTATACTGATAAACATTATTAAAAGGTGTTATGCCAAAGTACTCCATACTATTCTTATAGGTATATATAAATACATACACATATTTATATATCTCCTGCCCTTTCCTTACAGAAAGCTACCTAGGACAATGACAGCAACCACAGCAAAGATCAGCTTAGCTATGCCAAATGCTGCCAGAAGACACCAGGGTGAGCAATCACTTGAATAAGCCAGGACAAGTTACCCTCTCTCCCTCCTGTTACAGATAACCCTTGGCAGAGAACACAACAGGTAAAAGACATCATAAACCTTGTAAATTGTTGTTCTGACTGTGGTTTTATCTGAAAGCTGTCACCAAAACTGGCTGTGAAGGTTCTGATAACTCCTGGTCTGAATTTACTGAAGGAGTTCCTTAATACCCTTGAAAACCTCCCACAGAGCTTTCAAAGTGCTGCAGATTGTAGGAGTTCTAGTACAAGTCACTAACATAACACAGATCTGAAAATAATCACCCACAATGGATACAGTTCGACCACTCCAAGAGCAACAGTGACACTACTCAGAAGGAACCATAAACTATTCACCACCAGGCCCTTGAACACAGCTTTTCAGGAAATAGAGGCCTCTGAATGAAGCAGAGTTTCAAGAATAATGTTCTGGGAATCAAATGTCCAGGTAAGATTTTATCAGCGATCCTCAGCAAAGGGACAGACAGGAACAGATTCTGCAGAGGGATCCAGTACTTTGCTGTGTACAGGACATTGCTGCGATCATGAGCAAGAGCTTTACTTCAGCCTACCTTCTATGAGACAAATATGGCTCATTTAGCAGATTTTTAGCTAGGTTTGAATGCTTCACGAATTAAAATGTACATGGTATATCCATTGAAAAGCTCGGGAACTGAGGGGCTGGCAGAGAAGTGCAAGAAACTGCAATTTTGTCACAGAGTAACACAGTAAGGGGGCATGACAGCTCAGTCTGCTGGAGAGCCAAGAACACTGGAAGCAGTGGACAAGAAACCAGACACCAGAAGCTGAATCAATGTCAGACTTGGTAAGAAGGGAATACTAACATAGTTTAAGAAGGGCAAGCACGGTACAAAAACAGCAGTGTTGTGCTGTATCATTTGATTTCTGTTTATTTATGAGGAAATTTATCTCAGAAAAAGAAAAAAACACCACCAAAATAACTACTCATAGAGTAAGACTAAGTGGTAAAAAAAGACAGAAAAAGCAGGAAGAGATGGTCACAAGAATACCTACTCTATGTGGAAGGAGATAAATCATAGAACCAGATAATATCCTGGGTTGGAAGGGACCCACAAGAATCAGAGTCCAGCTCCTAGCTCTACACAGGACAACTCCAAAAAGTTTTAGAACATGCTTGACAAAACTTTGTTGCAGAGATGGCAGCCAAGACTAGCAATGTACTGCTTCCAGTTACACGGGAGAAAAACCAAAGAGGTTTACAGTCCAATATACAGGAAATAATGTGATGACAGTGATAGGAGTTGATAACTCCATCACAAGCTGAAAGGCTTTTGAATGCAAGAAACAGGAAGAAAGGATGTAAAGACAGAAACAAGATTTTATTTTTCTTTCTGAGAACTGCAAAGAGCTTTAAAATATCCTAGAAGACCACACATTGAAGTTACACAGTAGTATTATTCATGCAGCCACGGGCTATAGGATACAGATGCTGCAGATTGAACATTTTCCACCTTCATCTAAAGGAATGCGTGAGCTGGCAGATAAAGATTACAGCAAATTTACAGATGTAAGAAACTCTGATACAAAGAAGTGATAGGGAATGTATCAAGAGATCAGTATCAGGAGCTTTTTCAGCGTTCCAAGATTAATTCAATTGCATATTACAGGATGGATATATGCTGTGACAGATGAAAAGGACTTTAAAAAGAAGTGTGAGCGCACAGGAACAACAACAGAGCAAGTGAGCTCTCCCTTGCTAACTGCACCTCATCCTGCAAATAAGGAAAGGGTCTAGAGGCACAGAAAATAAGAGAGGAGAACAGGTACATGAACAGATAAACAGTGAATAGAGAAGTAAATGCACAGCCTTGTTGCTCAGGTCTTCAGAAAAAGGTTAATCCTTCTAATAACAGTAATAAGCTAAGGGAAACCAGAACACATCATTAAGAACTATATTCAGAATTGCTCAAGACACTTTCAAACATAGCCTCCAGTATTGTGTACATCTACCTTTTTTTTCCCCCACACACATTTTAGTGTTTTCTGAATTCTAGAGTCAGTGCAACTGTTCAGTCATTTTGGATCACCAAGGTGATTAAGATGTTTTCTCCCCTTGTCACAAGGAGTTGCTTCATGCAGAGACAGCAGGTTATTTTGTGTGTAAACAGGAGTCACCCTAGCTAAAAGCAACCATTCCTGAACTCTGCAAGTTCATGAAGGAGAAGATATACTACCAGTCTATAGGAAAGACAAACAAATTCCAACCCAGTCAGAATTCTTAGTAAGTGTATTGAAGCAAGTTATTAAAACCAGTGTGTTTGTAAGCACCTACAAAGGCAGCTCATCAAAAGCAAAGAAAAAAGTCAACACGGCTGTGTCAGGAACAGTTCAGACTAATCAGTTTTCACCCCAAATAAAATGATCAACTGGATGAAAAAGAAGGTAGACACAAAATAAAAATAGAATTTAAAAAATCACACTATGCTTGAGACACTAATTTTAAAGCAAGCATGGATATCACTGCATGAGGAGAAGGCACAGTAGAGTCATCCCATGGCAGTTGCCTAACAAGCAATCCCAGCTGCAGCAAAACCAGTAATATGATTTTTTTTTCAGTGGGATTGCAAGACTGGATGATAACTGTGTGTTTTTAACAAGACATGGACTCCAGTTCAAACTCTTCCCCAAGCTGAAACATTTGCAAGGCCCACCTTTTGCAAATCAGGTAGTGCAGAATGGCATGCAAACTCATACTGCAGGACTTTACATTTCTACAACTCTGGAAGTGTTTTTACCAGTAGTTTGATACTTCCCATTACAACAGAGTATCAGGGGATCAAGACTTCATTTTATTCAACATTCTCTTTAGTGATCTTCAGGAACAGACCCTGCTTCAAAGAGCTTGCAGTGAGTTAGAAATTCTAGCAAGATTTAA
>VZTT01021773.1:24732-35749 GCA_013400855.1 Buphagus erythrorhynchus
GCAACTGTTAATATTCTGTGTTCTACAGATCTAAATAATTTGCAAAAATCCTTCCACGGTCATTGATAAGTTTTCAAAATCATGACAAACTTCCCCGAAATGAAAGAAAACAAGTTTGCAACATTTAAATACGCTAAAGAGATTGTTCTTGGTAGTTCTTGACCAATCAATCTGGCATCTGCTCCGGACAAAAGAGTCTGTTACTATTGATTTGAAAGCATTGATAATTTAATGGCAATGTAATTAAACTTTGATAAGACTTGCATTAATTCTGCACAGTTGTCTCATTAGGAATAGAAATACCACAAAATCAAATTGTTATGCAATCTATGGATGAAAAACAGCTAAGTGGTGTGCCCCAAACCTGACTTGGAAACAGGAAGACATGAATCCTGTCTGAAATCTTTCCTTTCTTTCTACAATTAGCTTAGGAAAGGGTATGTAACATGGGTGAAGTTTAAAGCAGTGCAAGTACTGGGAATGACGATTGCTGAAGGAGAGAAGATGGCTGATGTGGAATAACCTGGTTTGGTTTGGCATACTGAAAAGAGCAAAGAAAACTGTCTTTTAGTGGGAAATTCTTCTGAGCACCTAATGACAGTAAGGATGAAGGATTCTCTTCCGGCAAGTGACATTGGAGAAATCTTGAAACTCTTGTGGTTTATCATCCAGCTGAGAAATGAGGATGATGTTGTGACCACGAGACTTTGGCTGATACCTGAGGAATTATGACACCTTTGGGGTGCAGAAGGTACCTCATCTCTACATTTGGTACTTGTGGTCACTAATGAACCGGAGGGCAAATTAATATTGACCCAGCCAAGTCCAGCCCTGGAAGCAGCTTAGATTTTCAGGATTTGACTTTCAGGGAAGACTTACTGGATTTGGCTGTGGTACCACATGTCCTCCTCTGGGAGGTATAGATGTAGAAAATGATGCATGAACAAAGAGTTGTCACTGTAGGGCTGTTTAGTCAGGCAGGGAGGAAAGTACCTAAGTCAGAAGGCTAGGAGCTGAAGGTGACAAACTCAGAGGTGAAGTAAAATACATGAATGGGGAATATAATTAACTTTAGCTTGACAACATGGTGGTTGTCTTCTCACCCTCTGGGATTTTAAAAAGGAAGAATGGGTTTGCTCCTGAGAATGCACAAACCTAAAAAAAATTAAAAAAAAATGAAAAAATTGAAAAAGAAAAAACTAACCAAAGCATCCTACAGTTGTATTGCTTTATACAATAACAGAGTTGGGGTGAAACACACCTTTGTAATTGTCCCAGGAAGCAGAACAAGCTGTAGCATTTCAGAAAACTTTCAAAATGCTCTACACATAAAAAAGAAAGCTTCCAACTCTTGATTAGCCTCAGAAGTTTTATCAATGGTGAATTATCTAAAGGTAAAAGTACAGTAAGAGGGCTTGCCTAATTTACATTCTTCTAATGGGTTCAGTTTAGAAGGTTAATATACAATATTAATTCCTGCCAGGCACAGTGTCCTGTCAGGGCACATTACCAAATGTCAGAGGGGAATGCTCATGAGAGAAAGGTCAAGAATTTATCATCCTTTCATTAAATAATTTGAATGGAAATCGAAGAACGAGGAAAAGGTAGAAAATCAGAAGCTGCAATGGCAGCAAGATTAAAACTCACTCTTTCAGAAGGATTACTGTTAAGTTTTCACAGTAAATGGCAAGCTGGTGTGTTTTGTTGGTCTTGAAAACCCTGAGCTGCTTTCCTCAGTGTGATGACCTTTCCACTGTAATTTTCCTTTGAGTAAACTGATAATAGGAAAATAAGGGGGAAGATAACCCTGCCCTGATGTGCTCTGTCCAGTCACTGGCTTGTAGGTGCTCAAGATTCTGTTTGTAAATGAGACAAAAAAATGCCTTTATTTCATGAGCTATTTAGATTTAAATCTAGAGTTACAGCAAATTCCATGACTTCAGAACTTTGCATTGTGTGAATAATTATGTTTTTCCTATGCGAATATGAAATTATTACTTGGTTAAGTGTTGCTTCTTAATACAAGGAGAGGTTTTCCTTTTTAAGCTTTATTACAAATAATATTTTCCACATTTATTTTTGTCTTCCCCTTTCTCCCCTTCCATTTCCCCTTTCTCCCCTTCCATTTCCCCTTTTCCCCCATTGATGTCACCTGCCTTTTTATTATGTAATTAAGAGAGTTGGATATTTGTCTGATATGGGCTTAAACAGCCTAAGAAAAGAGAAGATACCTTCATTATTTGAATTCTATGGTGACCAAAGTAAACAGATAATTTTTATCTGCCTATAGACTTTCAGTGATGTTTAGAGATTAAAGAAATATTAAATCCCTTTCCTTTGGAAATCAAGAAGTGTCCATTTTGCATATGAGCTGCCCTAGGTTTGAGCATATATACTGATTATGGTCTTAAATTGATAATGGAACTGTGCCTAAAATATAGGCCTAGTCCTAGCAATTCTGGCTACAGACTCAGTCTCATAATAATTACATTATTGTATATAGTCTTCTTTTTTTAGACTTTGATTCTATTTAAAGGAAAATAATTCCTCTTTTCTTCTGCACAGCCTCAGAGGAAGCTGGGGGTGACAGAATGTTCTATTAAGTGAACTAACGGAGCAGCTCTTTCTGCTAAACTTGTGTAACTCTGGAAATGCTGTGTGCTGCTTGTTCACTTCCAATGCCTTCCTAGTCATTTTAGCAAGTCAAGAAAGGTCCCTCCCTTCTTTTAGGTTGTTTTTCTACGTCACAATCTTGAAGCCTCGCTTGCTGCTAATTGCACTGATTTCAAATATAATTGACATTAAAGCCTGGGTGCTGAAAAGAATTCTGCAAATATTTCCTTGACTTGGCATCACATTTGCTTTGGCAGTGTTCACTCTCCTTGGAGATTTTCTTTTGCCAGCAAGCTTTTAATGGTATGAATGGATGCAAAGCAATGTATTTTGGATAAATACCGCAAACTTCCAGGAAGTAAATTTTGAAATCAAAATGGTAAATATTATTGCTGCAAAAGTAGTTTAGGCAGACTGCTGGACCTGTTGAAGTTGATGTGGGTGAAATAGCTTGTGAGTCTTCAACAGCACATCTGGGAGTTCAGGGAAACTGCCAGTTCATACCAAGAAGCTTGACTGCTAAGCCATATCCTTGGAGCATCTGGGCATCATTACTTGAGATGTGCACACTTTGTCCTTGGGGAAGTGAGGAATTTAAGTGCCAAAATAAATGTACCATGCTGCAGTTTAAAATACACACTGAACTGCTTTACCATTCTCATCTCTCTTTCCTTTTGAAAGTTGCACAGCCCTGCAATGATCAGTTCATTAGTGAATTTTGTGAAAAATAGTTTTCAAAGGACTCTCATAACCTTGTGTCTTCCAAAAATCTGATGTTTCCCATGCAAGATTTTTACTGCCAGCCCTACATATTGGAGAAGGTAACAGTATGAAAATACAGTAATAGGTTTGAAAAGGAAGAAAGATACAGGTGAGGTGAAGGAAAGGAAGGAAATGATCCTTATTTCTAAAGATCCTTTGTTTTAAAGAGGAAGGGGAATAGATGGATTTGTAGTTTTTGACTGGTAAATTTCAAACTTTTACATATATACCATGAAATGTTGGTAAATTAGAATGTTATAAAAGCTGTGAAACCTTCTCTTTTAACTGCCTTTCCACCCCTGATCTCCATTAAGCTAAGTGGAGGAACAAGGCTAAGCATGGTAATAAAATTACATTTTTTCTTCCAATTCATCTTTAATATATATTGCAATATTGTGGAGAAATGAGAATATTCATTTTCTGCAGCATTTCATCTTGCACTGCTCTTTAGGCTCAATTTACTGAGCCCTACTTTGATGAAGTTACGTGAAAAGAAATCAAAGGATAAAAATGTGCTGATAGACAACCTTAGAGAAATTGTATTTCAAACTCAAAGAAAGAGAAAACTACTTTCTTATGGGTGTAAAATGTAAGATGTTGACAAAAATCTATAAAGAATTCAAGGCAGAAGGAAGAGTTAGAGTAGAATGGTTGGCATTTAATGTTTCTTTAGATGCTTCCCTTTGCCTCAATCCCTGCTATTTAAAGTTTCCATGTGGTATTAGACAAAAATCTTAGATCAGTTTATTTCCAGTGTATACAGCTTTCCCCAAAGTATAATAAGAAATCAAACCACATGTAATGTTTGCAAGCAATTTAGTGTTGCTCTGTGTGTATTCAGTGCCTTACAAGACGCAGTTAATTGTTTTAATCATTTATTTAGCATTACCTGATTAAACATGCAGACATATCACCATAATTAAGCTGGTTCTGCTTTGAACTTGTCTCAGATCAGCAGTTTTTACCATGCTTGTAGGAAACTATCACTCTGGCATTAAATGGTGTGAAACCCAGTCTGTGGTTTCTTTAGAGAACTCTCAAACTGAGAATGTTTCTGTTCTTTTTCTCCTCTTCTCTAAGCGAGGTAGAAAATTTCAGCCAGAGCCTCTTTGTTCTGGAGACCATACCTTTAAAATATACCAGATAGACAAAGCATGGCAGAAGGCAAGACCTGTTATAAGTAATTTAAGAGAAACTGGAGCTCAAAGACGTTAGCTTTTCCCAAGATCAGACAGGAGACCGGAACTATGAATCAAGGAACGGACCTTAAGGGCAAGATGTTCCATCTGGATCTGTTTCCTTAAATATTCAAAGGAAAATGTTTGTGATCTCCAGATTTGACCTACCAGAGGTAGCTCTTTCTTCACAAATCTCCATGGAAACTCACAGTACAGGTTGGAATGGAGGCTGGAAAGCAAAGTTAGTGCAGCTCTGGTGTCGCCCTTCGGCTCTGCGTAACCCCGGGACCGAGCCAGCCGGGAGTAGTGGCAAATAAAAGGGATGGGCACAACTGGGTTACCCAAAAAGTAAAGCAGCTTTAATGGTAAAACAAGAAACAACAAAAGGCAAACGTGTGGTATGGGATCAACTACAAAAGGCCTCAAAGGGGTATGTTCAACAATATTCATATGGCAGAACTGGGGGCAGATCTGAGGGCAGGGATCCAATCATAAACTGAGATTAGGAATATGCAAAATAATGTGGCTACAACCACACTCTGTAGTAACACAGTAGTTTTACTACAACATTGGTTGTAGTAAAAACTACAACCAATCAGAGGAAAGAACTTGGGAACATGCTGGAAGCACAACCTTATACAGGCAGGCCTGTTAGCATATCCACTCCCATGGGTCCTTGCTGCCCTAATTTTGCTCACACTAACTTAAACATCAGTCCCTGTACCTACAGGCCCAATTCCCATGGCCTTAAGTTAATGCCTTCTGTGTAAAAAGGTGAGACTATCCCACTGTCCATCCCAGTCAGATCCATTCCCATGCTCTGGGCTGTCTCACCATGGCGAAGAATTTTTTGTGTGGTAACATTACCTTAAAAGTGGATTAAAACTGTGAGTAAAGCAAGTGTTTTTGTCAAGGGCCAAAGCCAGAACTTCAGCTATTAGTGAAATGTTGGAGCAGCATGGCACCTCTGTTCTAGGGTTATCAGATTGTAAAGGTGAAAAGTAGGACAAATCCAGAAGAAAAACCACTCCCAGAACAACCCAAGTTTACTTACCTCATCTATTGAGTAGAACTGCTATTGCATATGTCATTTATTCTGTATTTTTCTGCAGAAAAAGCAGAAGAAGTCTTGACTGATACACTTGTCAAGTGGGTACAGTATTTCCTACACAGAATGAAAGTTTTGAATGATATAGGGGGTCTGGCAAACTTTTAAATTTTTTCTGGAGTTCTGAGATGTAAGGAACAGATTCAGTCTATTCTAGGTGCAGTAACAGAAAATAAATGTTGTAGTTATTTTATGTCTAAGATTTCAAGAAGGCATTGAGCATTGTAGTGCTTTTTTTAAGAGACTGATGTTGGTTTTGTCTGCCCATGAATATCTTGATTTGGTTTGTAATTTTTGGGTCCCAGGAAATACAGATTGGGGCCTTATCTGTTCCAAACTGAGTGCTGAAACTTAATTTGTTTTGAGTTGATGGTGCTGCGTTGTCAGCTCTACCATGACTCAAAAAAAATATTATTTTTTACCCCTATAAACTGCATTTTTTTCTTCATTGTTTTACTATTACTCTTATATTCTGACCATAAAATAATTGACTAATGAAGTTTCACTTTAATTAATACATTTTGATTTAATTTTTGTAACTCATTTAAGATATTTAGATTTATTATTTGCTTATGTTTATTTGCTTTCTATAAATTTACAGTTATGCTCTTTTACTGAGAAACAACTTTAACTATAAATGACAATTTACTTTCTGATAGGCTCTTTTGTATTTTAAGTTGTGCCTAAGAGTGCTCAGAGTAGCAGTTCTGAATTTCCCTTCAAAGGTAGACTTGATATTTATGCAGTGGTCCTGATTCTGCCATTATCTCTATGTTAAGTGCTTAATATTCCTGAATTTAAACTCCATACCTTCGAGTGGTGTGTTTTTGAGGAATGGTGTCTTTGTACGCAACAAAGCATGCACAAAATTTGACCTCTTATATAGGAAAGGGTTTTTTTTAAGAAGTCAAGAAATATGAAAATTTTAGGTGGAAATCATGATTTGCTTTTATTGAGAATGCTTTTGGCAACACAGCATTACTAAGTGATAAATATGTCAGAAAAAAAAAAAAAAAAAGCAGAATCTTGATTCTTAATGGCCAAACCTGTAGGCATTTGCCAGAAGTGTTTTTCAGCCTGTACATAAACTTTCTCCTGTCTCCTCCCTCTGGTTTTCCTTTCTCTTGAGACCTCTTACTCTACAGCTACTCATTTCCAACAGAGAAGATTCCATTTGGAGCAGCTTCTTATTTTACTCTGTGGACTTCAAAATCCCCTTTGTGAAAATCTTCTTTTCTTTACAGCTGGATTAGAGTGGTTTTGTTTAGCATTGCAGCTGTTCATATTTCTCTTTATGGGGCATTTCTTTGGCTTTGTTTTTCTGTCTTGTGTTGTTTTTGTGGTAACTTGGCCAGAGTGGGAGTTGAAACAAATTAATTTTCCTGAAATGCAATTCTGGGAGGGCTGCACCAGATGAGAGAGAATATGAGAGGGTCTCCATTACTGTGTTTATAGCTACCTGTCACTATTGATCATTAACTAATCTACTTAGAAGTGTCATTTCAACTTTCTTTTATCAGTGTGGACTAAGCAGTGTTGCCAAACCACATTTTTCTCTGTCAGACATCACAGTAAGTATGTGGCAGACAAAAAGTTTGAAAGCCATCTCCTCAGATTGCTGTTTAAAAAAGACTTTTGAATTACTCCATTGGAGGTGTCATGCTTACTGGCATTGAAAAATTAGAATTTTTGAAAGCAAGGGAGTTGGATATTTTCTACCAATCTGTGCTGAGAACCTACACATCCTGAAGGGAAAACAGGTGAAAATTAAGTCAGAAAAAATAGGCAAATATATAGAGAGACTTGAGATTTGGAAGTGACATGTGAACAGTCTGTATTAAATGCCTAAAAGCAAAGGGCAGCACCTTAAAAATCAGTGAGAGAAAGAGTGTGTGTCCATGTTTTGCCAGGGCCAGCTGTGGGACTTTCTGCCCCACAATGTGGGACAATGTCCCACAAATGTCTTTCTGAATGTCTCTTCTGGTTTTGGTCCACGGGACATTTTTTCTATGTTTCTAGTGCTACAGGGAAATACTGTCTGAGCATTGTTGGTGGAAGTTCAGTGGCCTCCTTTGGAGGACTGTCCATCCCAATCTTCACAAAAGTGGAAGAACTTACTGGGACATGGTTTATCACTGGCAGGGAGAGCTGATCTCTCAAGTGTTGGGGTGTTCACAGCCAGTTTGTTTGCACTGACTTATCAAGATTTTAGCAAGCCTGGTTGGCTGGTATTCCAGAAATGAGTTATGGTCCATAAAATTCTGTAGGAAGGCACGGGAAGGAAAAGGTACTTCATCCAAGAAGCTTCTTGGGAGGGACTTGAAGAGCTGTGGGAGAAGGAGACTTTTTCATGTGTGAAAATCACAGAAAATCCTCAGTCCTTTCTCATATTCCCCCTGCTGTTAGAGCTTTCTGTGATTGGTTTTTGTGGCATCGCCAGCTTGGATTTGTGAGGCTCTGTGGAGAAAGAGTAAAGGTGTCAGGTAGGCATGCAGGAGGCACATTTACCCTTCAGGGCTTCCTATAGAAAGAGCTGCCCCATCTGCTCTGCTCTCTCTGTAAGTAAAATGAAACAAAATAGGAACTTTGATGACACTGGGAGCCTCCAGGCAGTGAAATGAGAATTATTTGGTAAATAACATTATAGGCTGCTTCAGTAGTAGCATTTCAAGAGGATGGTGAATGTTCACCACAAAGTAAGAACATTTGGTTAACTGAGATATCTGTCACTTTTGCACCTTCTTTCAGCTGATATTTAGGTGAGAAGTGCATGTGCAGCATCTGCAGTCCAGCTAAGAGGTTCCAGGTTCCAAACCAAACACCCCAGCTGCCTTCCAATAAATGAGAATTAATGTATAGAAGTAAAAGAAATGCTAGCAATCTTTCCAGATATCTCATACATACATACATATATATCCCAGGGTAGCAAATGTAAGAACCAAGGAAGTCATAGGTTGGAAAAAGCTGCCCTCACAAAGAAAATAATGCTGCAGATGAAAGAAAATAAACTGAAGATTGTAGACACAAAACAAATAACTTCTCAAACTGTTAGAAGTTATAGTAGATGCAGAGGTTATTTCAAAAGGAGAGGTACACCTGTAAATTTGGAAATAAATATTTGGAATAGGCAGTTTCCTTCCTAGTGCAAGAATGAAAGAGGGAGATGAGTGACACGAGATCAAAGGGCACTTACAGGATGTACAAAATGGATGAGGGAGAGGCAGGCAGGACAGGAAGCAGGATCAAAAGACACTAATGATGAAGAAACTCTGCTTGCTATATCCCATAAAGAAACATAGTGAGTCAGCAGAAGTTCAGAGGGTATTAAAAGGAAAAATCTAAAAGGAGATCACATTAGAAGCAAGCTCTGTGTATTTCTTTCCCACCAGGGGATGTATTAATAAAGGAACATAGGCAA
The DNA here is from genome assembly GCA_013400855.1 of Buphagus erythrorhynchus. Classification (NCBI taxonomy): domain Eukaryota; kingdom Metazoa; phylum Chordata; class Aves; order Passeriformes; family Sturnidae; genus Buphagus; species Buphagus erythrorhynchus. The sequence goes on from VZTT01021773.1 coordinate 33,812, forward strand.
CATTCATGCACAAGCTTTTTAAGTGCAGGGGCCTCTGGCTTTCAAACTGGATTAAAAAGCCTTGAAGAGAGCAGTCTGAGAAAAGGTAAAGCAGCCAGCACATTATTGACAGTCCCATTACAGGGCCTGGTGGAGCCTTGTCTGGAGTGTTTGAGTTCAATTCTCTTCTCTGTTGCCATTAAATACAAATGGTGCATATGTTTATTTTCTGTTCTTTCATTTTCTTCTGAGGCAATGACAGAAATATTACTCTTGTCTACTTATGGGTAGTAAAGCTACTTCCCACAAGTATATTGATGAGCTAGGGGATGTGCCAGGGAAAAGGAGCTTCAGACTGTACCCTAGAAACACAATTAAGGATATCAAAGACACGATTAAAATAATTAGGAAATTGCTCAATATAATATTTAGCACTGAAGCAATTCATGATTGTCATCCATTGGCCCCAGAGGACTTCCTGCATAGTATAGGCAGTCTCCTTATTGCTGTTTTTGAGAAGCCTGTTTGTGTTTGAGTCAGTGAGTGACATGTGTAGGGCTGTGCCACTAATCCAGCAGAAAGCTGGGAGCCCAACCCACACCTAAGGCTGGAAGGAGAGGAGGAAAATGAGCCATTTCAGAAAAATCACAGTTGAACCTTATATGAAGTCTAGAAGGAACATTATAGGGAAGTATTAATGATTACCTCTGGAATGGGGAAAGGAAAAAACCAACGTGACATCAATCTCCACCTCCATCTATAGGCCCTACAAGCAGTATTGTGTGGCAGGAGAGAGGACACTTTTCAGGAAATTCATTGCACTGTTCCTTGAAATAAAATGTGTTTTCTAAAGCCTTGGGAGATCGAGGGGAGAGGTGCTTCTTCAAACATATGTAAAAGTCCCTTTACAGGGTTTTCTTTTTTCAGTGTGTGTATGCCACAAATTGTCACTGAGCAGGCAGTAACAGCAATTTGGGGAACTTACATTGCAAGGTGCTGGGTCAGTTCGTGTAGCTGAGGATCTGCTTGTCTCTCTTGTACTAAATCCCCCTAAATCTTTTTAGATTTGCTTAAATGAGTGAAACTTGCTCCTTGTCTAGCTATTTGTGGAATAGGTGTGGTTAATCAAGAGTGCTTTCTTCTCTGTGTATGCCTTGAGGAATTTCTCCAGTGTGCTGAATATAATCACTGGACCTTCTGTCTTTATTGCTTTCTGTTCAGTTTCTCCTAGCTGGCTTGCTTTTTGCTACTACCCCAGATTTTTGCTTGCTCTCTATTTCTTTTTGAATACAATATGGAATGAAAACAGTTTAAAGAAGACCTAGAAATACAAAACTTCCTTAGCAATTATTCTGCTCTTTTATCTCACTCAATTTTAATGCAATTGGGCTCCCTCCTTTTATCCCTGATCAGTGTTCTGCTGCTCTTACATCTCATTTTCCGTATCTGCTTAAATGAATTACTTTCTGATTTCCTGATTGTACTGTGTCTTTACTCTAGTAAATTCTGCAACTATTTCAGTGAACTTTTCTGCTACAAGATTATATTCCATTTTACCATCTCTTTTCCTAGTCATGAAAGAAACTTCTTCCTGTTTTCTGTATCAAGCCTAATATTATATCTCCATCATCCAAGTCTCCCATACCTAGGATTCTTGGCAGATGGTTGAAAGTACCAAAGCTGCCAAATTGCACAGAACCATTTTTATTTAATGATTCAGATTTATAAAAGCATATGCTGAAACTGAGAAATTTTTAGTAACTTAAAAACTTAATTTATATTTCTGTTGAATCATGTTGTCCTGTTTGTTGATCCAAGTTGTGTGGTGATCCTTCAAAGATGGCAGGATGCACTTTGCATGTTTATGGTTCCACATTTTTAAGTGAATTAAACTTTCTGAACAAAACGTTTTAGTTTGGATTGAAATTTAATTTTAAGGTCTCGAAATTTTAGCACACT
>VZTT01021773.1:35866-54053 GCA_013400855.1 Buphagus erythrorhynchus
TTTTAGCACACTTTTAGCACTGTGAGACATGGCAGTAACAAGAATGAAGACAAAAACCTGAAAGATATTAACGTGTCCAGCCTAATCATTGATGATGCCCTCGGTCCATTTCTGCTGGTCAGAACCATGTGTGGAAGAAAAATCAGTCAAGTAATAGAAAACCACTCCAGTTGTTTTAACAGAGAAATATTTATTGCTGCTGTGATAAAAGAAAACTTAACACATGATCTGATGAAATTAGAAAAATACATTTAGCCAGGTTCTGTGCTGGAAGGCCAAAAGGAAATGGGGATAGGCCAGTTGACACTGCCTGAGGATCCAGCCTTGGAATGAGGCAACAAAAAGGAAAAAAATGGACACAACTGCAGCTAAAGTAGTGGTTGATAAAGTGAGAACAGAGGGAAAGTAATAGTGCCAGCGCTACAAAAGAGATTTAATAGGGGTTTGAAACTGAACTGCACAGTTATTGATAGCACATCATCAGCCCAAGGTACTTTTTCATTATGGCCCAGCTGGTTGGAGGAAAGAGCATGAAGAGATTGAGGAAGGCATTTTTGGCAGTGGCCAATGAAAAATAGGGCTAATGCAGCATTCCTTAAAGAAGCAATGGCTTTTTAGATACAAAAAATGAGTTGGAATGGAAGAAACTTCACCCTGGTAAGATGCATTTCAAACCAAACCAAACCAAACACTGAGAAATAATGATAATAAGCCACACATTTATCTAAGGTATAAATCTGAACCCTTTGGGTAAATTTTGCTCCTTTCCTTTTATGTTTAATTTCTCTCTTTAGCCTTTATTCCCACATTTTTACTTAGTTCACAAACAGCTGGTGTAGGAAAGGTATATTTGAGTAATACTAGAAACAACCGAGGTCATAAAAATAATCTAAAATTTAGGAAAAAAGCCCCAACCACATGTGCCTTGAAACTGGAGACAAGTTATGCCTTAGCCAGTTGCTTCTTCTTTTCTATTTGTAAGAGCTATTAAATCATGTGACTCCCAGGGCAGAAAGAATAAATGGTGGAAGCCTCACAGACTGATATTTTAGAGCTCTAGTGACTGAGCACAGGGGTATTCATTTAGAGTATCAGTGTTTTCCATCTTTTCCAGAGCTTCTCCTGGAGAAACAAACCTCTTAGCAATGAAATGACTTTTACTTTTTAAAATCATTAAGTGGGGGGGACTTTCCTCCCTTCTTGGTTTTAGTCTCAAAGTTAAGTATTTCAGAGCTCACAGCTATAGGAAGTGATGTTGCAAACTGGATTATTTCAAATTCTTGAAGCTGGATGATGTCAACGTGCACTGATAGACCAGACCACCTCCACCTTCTAGTCAAGTTTGAATAGAATTTGTTAGGTCCTAGATTACATCTAAAACCAGCGCAGACAGACACTCTAATTAAACCTGCCCAAGTTAGCTTGGGGACCAGAAGCAGTGGGAAGCATTTTTCTACCTGGTTTCCAAAATGCTGATTGGTTTACAGCTGATTCTGGTACCTTAGTATAATATTGCAGTTTGTAAGATAAGTCACTGATAAATCAAACAGAATTGTTTGCATTCATATGATTATTTGAATGAGAAGTTTTAGACTCTTATTCTCCCTCCTCAGAAAATTTTCAATCTTGCATCTCAACATTAAGGAAAGTAGATCTGCCAAAGCATAAAAAATTCCCCAACCAAACCACCCCCAAAACTGATCAGTCAGAGTTCAATTTAAAGGCCACTTATTAAGAATTTTTGGAGCAAAAGCAAACAGACGTGTAAAAATTTTCAAGAGACTGGTTTGGTAGGACATTTCATTCCTAAAGCTGTACTCTTTTGGAGAAAAATAGAACTGTATGCCTCATTTTCAGATGATTTGGATGCAACCCTAACTGTGGAGTATCTGTGAGTTGCTAATAACCTCTGTACCTGTCTACTAAATCTGTTTGCGGAGAGTAGAATTTTGTATGCCCAATAATTTGTCATTACACAGTGAGAAAAGAGAGAGCTCTGTAGACCATGTAGTAACTGCAATGGTTATAATTATGCTAAACCCATAAATATATCAAATAAACTGTTTGATGTTCCACCTTTTTACTGTAGTCAGTGTAAAAAGGAACATGAAATGACCTTCTGGTGATTAGAGTAACAAGTGCTCTAACAACCCCAGTACGTGCTTAATGTATCATATAAACTTTGTGATTATGTATCTTCTGGAATTGGATGAAAATACTGCAAAACCGTATGAAAAGGAGCTGTGTTTTAAATCAGATGAAGGAAATAATGAAAGACAAAAGGCTGGCATTTTATAGCTACCTGGCTTTGGAGTGTATGGTTGCTTGTTACTCTTACCGCTGAATCATCTCATCACTGAATGACCTATTTCAGGTCACAACATAATACCCACATGACAGTAACATCAGTTTTGTCCTTGTGGTATAATTTGCAATTCAGAAGTGTAATTTCAGTGAATACTGGACAAGTCCTCTATTGGTTTTGGGATACAGGTTAAAAAACTTGTCTGGCCCCTATAGCAATGTCTTATTCCATTAAAAGGATCACCCTGACCTGAATAACTCCTGTCTTCTGATTAACACTCTGCCTATCTTGTGTTGTCTGTAGATGGATGTTTTTGGCTTGTCATTTCTTTTGTTGGCCTATTTGTTGTAGATAATCTCCTACTTTTTAGCAAGGCACTAGTAATTATTCAGGGCTTTATGAAATCCAGTTCTTTTTGCTGTAACATCTATAAAATTGATTCCAGAACATCTATTCATGCAAATGAAAATTTTAATACTTTAGAGCACTCATGCCAATTGTATATTAATTGTTAATCTAATTTACTAGAACGTAGATGTTTTTCTGCAGATGACTCTGCTAGAATATACTGATTTTCTTTACAATAATAGNTAATAGATACTGCCAAGATTGTTCTTTTTTCTTGACTATTCTTTCTACCCTGCACTGTGAGTCCATCTGTCCTGTTGGATCTGGTAGATCTATTGTTAAAACAACCACTGTAAATCCAGTGGGGTTTAAATATTTTTCCACATACTCGGGTAGTGTTGCTGACACATAAAGTATTGTGGTGACCTTTGTCATGACAGAAATTTAAGTACTACTTGTCCTGCACTTGGCATGTGTGAAGACCCTCACATTTTATCTTTGTATGCAATTATTTGAGGCCTTAGGACAACTTTCTGCAGTTTCTTTTCTTTTCTATTGTGTATTATAGGCCTTTTCTCTGCTCTTGCAATCACAGTTTTAGATGTCACATTGCATTCTTCTGATGTCCTTCCTTGGAGGGAGGAAGAAATGACTTTCAGAAGACAAGCCAGCTGATAAGAGGTGGGATTTTAAAACAGTGACAGGCAAGGCTGTTGGAAAGAAGAGTGTCTTGGTGAGGGCAGAGGGAGTAATGACTGATCTTTGTGGGAATCCAGTGAACTTTGTAGTGGCTCTGCCTTAATGCAGCCAAATCTGTACTGGTTCTCATGATCCACATCCTCTTCTGCCTGAGGAATACTCCACTATTAACTATCTTGCACATAGATCAACTGAGCTGCAAATCAGCTTTTTTTCCTCGAAAGTAACGCCAGTAATGACACATAATGACAGTGCAGCAGAACCAAAATTTGATGCTTGCCCAGTTTCCCTCCTGCCCTGCTGCTCTTCATATGGTTTGGATGCTCTTTCCTTCTGCTCTGAACACCCACTTTTGCAAACAGGCAGCTTCTCCCTTCAGGAACATGCAGAGAAGGGCTGGAAAGTCTTGCCTGCCTCTTCTGTTACCCAGCAAGGCCTCTGTTGTACTGAACCCCTGTGAAGTTTGACAGGAATAGGTGAGAGACAGCCTCTTTTCTCTAAGAGAGGAATGAAGTCATGGTGCGTTTCACTTGTATTTTTCACCCCAAGAGATTATACAGAATACTTTACACAGCCCTTTCATGTTTTGTAATTTTAGGATCAATGGGTCTCTGGCTATTTCTAAAACAGTTTGAACAAGAGCAGACTCACGAATTTTCCATGAAATAAAAATAGATGTGACTGGTTGTTATTTGGAAGAGTCTGCTGGGTTTCAGACAAGAGCTAGGAATGTGAACACACATTTTCTGAAATGTTTCTGAAATTACATTTAATGTGTTCTAGAAAGGTTTCAGTCTATTATCTTACTTTATGCATTATTTTGTGCTTTTGCCTTCACCAAGCCTTTAACCAGGCCATAGCCTGCAGCCTCCAAACCCAAGCCTGACAGTAGGTTAGCTCAGTTCCATTTTTAAAAGTTGATACTTCCAATCACAGCCTGCAGGGAGATAATGCTGGTGCTGCCACAGGGACTCAGCACCATCCTGTCCTTGCTCTCTTTTCCTGAGGCATGTCCTCAGTGCTGGTGGCACAAAGGTGGCCCAACTTTCATGTTCTCCTCCATGCAAGCAGCTGTTAAAATCATACTAGGAGGCACTATAAAATAATAATGAATAATAATGATCCCAGGAGCAGTGTGCCCCTCCATAACCTCAGCTGGAGAGCAGGATAAATTGTACGTTCTAGTTAGGAGTGTAAAGTCAGTGGAGGATATGAGACAGCACCCCTCCATGCAGGTGCTTGCCATATGGGTGCCTGCCAAGCTGTGGCTCCACTAACTCGCCTGTTTGACAGGGGCCTTCCCAAGAGCACTCCCTGATAAGCTGGATTTGTGCTCTCTAATCCAGGTGTGGGAAGAAAGCAAGCACATGTCTCGCTGATGCTTAGGGACTCCTCATGGAAAATCTTTTATTGGAAATAAATTGGCGTAGTCAGAGAAGCTCTCATGGACATCTCTGAGGGTGATTACTGGCTGGACTCATCAATATCTAAGGATATCTGCAAGTGTAAAGAGCTGTTACAAATTATGTGTTGAGGCAGCAACTTCACAGGAAATGAAAGTACTTGAGAATCAGGATGAATGAGTGTACGAAGACATCCCCCCAAGTCTCTGCTACCAAAACTGTCTGTGTTACTTTATGTCCACTGGTGGGACTGTGTGTAACATTCTTCTCTGTTCCTGAGTCTGTGTTAAGTGTTGTGAAGCCTTGCACTGTTTCTTGGATCAGACAAATATCACACGTCTTTATTCTGTGCTGTCAGTGTAGTGAGACAGTCAGACCCCACCCATCTGTCAGCTCACTATGAGTTTTGTTTAGGTTTTGGCTGCTGGGATAACGCACAGGACTCCCACTGGCAGCACAGCAGAGCTACTTCCAAATTAAAAAGAATTTCACATTTTCCTGAAGGAATTTCACATGTTCCTGTAGCAAGATGTAACATCTCTTATTATCCAATAAATGACTCTTCCCCTAGTGATACTCTTCATTTCTCACGTGGGAGAAGTATGAAAGGAGAATATTTTTCTTATTTTAGGAATTTGCCAATCATTGTGGAATCATAGAAAAGAGGCGTGGAAGAGACTAGTGCAATCTAATGAAGAATTAAATGCATGACAGCATCATGCATGAGGCCAGTAAGGAACCATATGATCATTTCAGCTAGCTGGTCCATGCTGGTGAAATATAGTTACTGTTTTCTCTGTCATCTGTTTTACAGTTCTTTCTACCTTTAATTATCATTCTGTCGGGGTTCTGCATAAGAAAGCAGAGCCATCTGGGGAAATCAGCATTGCTTCACTCAGTCTTGGCTGGAATTAAAATGATCTGCTATGAAGGCAAAGAAGAAGGAAAAAAAAAAATCCAAAATATCTTGTCTAGGGAATTAACCAGAATTGTTGACCAGCTCCTACATTTCAGTATAAGAAAGAAATTTTATTTAGTTAGATACTGGAATGTACTTTAGCATTACAAAAAAAAGAGGAAGGTGAAAGTTTGCTCCTATTTTTATGTAGCAGACATGCTGTCACAAAATTGCAGTGCATGTGTACTTTAATGAAAGCCAATGAATTGTTCCTACTTATAAAGATGACAGGATGAGGCCAGCATCTGTTTAAATTAGTGAAATATATTAATTCTCGTTTCTAAATAATGACCTCATATTCCTAGGCCTGTAGGAACGGAGGATGTGCAGTAAATTATTCCCACAGCCTTTTACCTCTGAGCCTGGACCCTGCTGAGGCCACCGGTTGAAATGAATCTGTGTCTCCATCTGAAGCAAGTCCCCTCAGAGTATTTACTGCCATCATAAAAGTGCTTTGGCATTGGCACAATTTTACCTGATTAATTGTAACTGTTGAGAGGGAGCAGGGAACAGCCAGAGCAGAGAGCTCTTGTGGTGTCTGAGAGTCTGCACTGCTCAACTCGTGTTGCTGCTGTCAGGTCTAGACTTCCAAAGCACAGAGGAAGTTAATATTAACAAAAAAGTTTGTGTGGCTGGAGGAGAAGGATGATCAACAAATAGCAACACTCAGTCCTTCTAAGCAACCATCTATCTAACACTGGTGTCTTAGTGAGGCTTGCCGCTTATCATTTTAATTTGTCTCATAAAATAATCTGTCCAAGAATACATTGGCTAAATTATTGAGTAATGTGAGAATTAGTTACCTCAGGAAACAGTGTTAAATGAATAATTCTCTGAGCACTGGAGCAAACGAGGCCTGATGTTTTATGAATTTGTCTCCACTGCTTTGACAGGATAGGATTTATTAAAATGGGAGTTTTTTCTGTTAGGATGTTTCTGTCATTTCCTTGCTGTGCAGATCCCGTGGTAATTGTTAATGACTTAGTTCGTAGTGTGACCCTTGGTGAGGACTGCACAGTGTCTCTCTTCTAGCCAGGCTCAGCCATGAAGCATCTGGCAGTGCAATGCTGCCTGCACAGCTGGGGTAAGTAGGAATCAGAGCCTTTACTCAGCCCTGTTTCTTTATTTTTGATTTTTTTTTTAATGACCTGCATTGCCCACATGATTGTTCTGGTTGCAGTGAGGCAGAAAAACAAAGACCTGGGCAGGAGAAAACCCCAAGCTCTCCACCATAAAGGCAGTGTGCAAGTGAACTTGCAGATCATTTAGCCACAAGAACTTGAGTACAGCCCTTCTGTTGAATTTAGGTGAACATGCTCAAAAGATGGTAACTGACAGCTTTTTGTCACTGCATAGTAAGATAAATGACCAATAAAAACATATCAACCATTGTGCAGGAGCTGGAGGAAGGTCATATATTCCTGCTTTTACCCCTCTTAGTGAGCTGGGGAATAGCAAGGAAAATCTGCCAGTTTCTGGAAAACAAATACAAGACTCATTAAATCAGTTTTGTTAAATCTTACAGTCGTGGATTTTATGCAGTGCTAGCAAGGAAAGTGTTTTAACTGATAAAAACCCCCAAAGGCAGAATCAGGAGTACCGTAAGGTTAGATGTTTTATTTGTTTCTTTCTTGCCTATTACTTGATGCAGAGCTGCAATGAGACTGCAGTGTTTCACTGCACAAGAAGGTCAGAAAAAAATGTCTGAAATTGTCAGGAAGTGTATGGATGTGGAAAGAGTGTTTTCACCCATCAGATCTTGTAGCAGCTAAGCAGAACTCCTGAGAAAGGAGTAGCTTTCCTCTGCCAAAACCACTGGCTAGCTGGTTGCCCTCAGTAGGAGCTCCTGGCAGATGAAAACAGCAGGGGGAAGAAAAATCCACTGAAATTATATTCCTAAAATTTGACAGCAATACAAGAATATTCTGTTCAAATGTGCGCAGGCATTTTTCCTTTTCTACATTCACTGTTTTGATGTGGCTTGGTTAAAATTTCGGTTATTTTATATTTTATGAAAGAATGCATTTATAAAAAGACATGTATTTTTTCATAATTAAATAGATATTTATTACATTTATTATCTGAAATGAGGCAGCATACAGCAGTTCATTGAGCAAAGGCACTCTGAGAACTCTGATGTTTAGGAACAATGCTCCATTCCCTGCACAGCTCAAAATCTATGGAAGTGCCCCACATCAGATATAGCCTGGGCTGAGAGAAGGGAGGGCAGTGTACAGAAGCCAGGCAGGGGGGTACAGTTATGGGTCAATGATGAAACATAAAGATTTATGATTAAGAAGCTGAAGAATGAATAAATGAATGTTATTAGAGCTTGTTTCTGCAGCTTTCCTGAGCTTGGTTTGCCAGTCGGTCAGGTATCTTCTTCCTATTGTTGCCCAGAGAAACTTGTGGATGCCCCATCCCTGGAAGTGTTCAAGGCTAGGTTGGGGCCCTGAGCAACCTGGTCTAATCAGAACTGATAACTCTGGCTGGCCTTGGAAGAAGAGAGGCTTTAAACCCTGCAACTCAGTGCCTTGGGGGAAGTTTCTAGGAGGTCCCCAGGAGTCCAAGGTCAGCCAGAGCTGGTGGTTCTGGCAGCTTTGGTCTGGAAGAAATACCATGACAATAGAAATTTTTGGACCCAGAATCCCACTTAGGGCTACATGCGTCTGACCACCAATATCAGCTCTTTTCCATAGACAGGAAAAGCCAGAAACACAATTTATTGGCAGCAGTTTAGAAGTGCCCCCTGAGAGTCCAAGGCCAGCCAGAGCTATCGATCCTGGCAGATTTGGTGTTGGAGCAATCCTCTGATGTTTGCAATTTAGGAGGCAGAATCCCACTTCTGGCAATATGCACCGGCTGCGAGTATCAGCTCTTTTCCATAGCATGGAAAGCCCAGCAAATCAATATCTTGAGGGTAGTTAAGAGGGAGGCCCTGGGAGTCCAAGGCAGGCCCCAGCCATGGCTTCTGGCAGCTTTGGTCCGGGAGGATTCCTCCGACATTCAGAATTTTAGGAGGAAGAATCCCACTTTTGGTCCTCAATACTTGACTGTGAATATAGTTTCCATAGAAAAGTGGAATAGGTTTAGGCTTCTCAGTCAATTTTTCCCTTTATCATTGCTTAGATGCTGGGAGTGTGAGGCACTGTCTTGTGTGGGGGCTGTTTGTATTCCTACTTGTTGGAATACAAGGACTCCCTTGTATTCCCAAAGATGGATAGCAGGGATTAAGCCACACTAAGGAGTGGGTAATAGTCTGAATTGCTGCTGTCTGCATGAGCTTGCAGAAACCTCCTGAAAGGGGGAGAACCCCCTTTTCCCATCCTGCGCCAGTGGCAGCCCAACCCACCCGGGGAATGTTCCGAGCTGGCATCAGAGTGTGGGAACTGAGAGGGAAAAACATTGCCAGGCTGGCTGAAAGCTTCCAAAAATGTTGATTTTCTGTTCTTTTCTGTTATATATGTACATACATACATATATGTACGTATGTATGTATATATGTATGTATGTATATATGTGTGTGTATATATCCATATATATATATATATGTCTATATATATATTTTCTAGTAAAGACCTGTTTTTCCTTTTTCAACATTTTTGCCTGAAAGCCCCATAATTTCGAAATTACTGAAAATCTGGAGGGAAGGAGTCTTCTTTCTATTCCTGCCTCCCTTGACAGACATTTGTCTTTTAAACCAAGGCAGAAGGAGCAATCTGCCACTCAATGTCTCCAGGGCAGTTGATAGGCAGCACCCAAGAGTCCAAGGCCATCCAGAGCCACTGGTGTTGGCAGCTATGGTGTGGGAGCAATCCTGTGACGTTCCCAATTTTTGAAAGCAGAATCCCACTTTTACCCCCAGGTGCTTGGCTTCTGTCAACTCACAAAAGCCCTTCAGTAACTGCTTTCACATTTTGGAGCCACGGTGAACCAGATGAGTAAGAAATCATCCATTAAAAACTGCATATATATGTAAAGCATCAAAACCTGTTCAGGAAATTAAATAGCACATGAACCTTGCCAGATTTATTCTTCTTGTTTGGTTGGATTTTTGTGAGATTTTGGATTTTTATAGTGTAATGGTTTTGTTTGGTTTTGGATTTTTTTTTCTTTTTTTTACGCAACAAACAGGTTGTCTTAAACAGTTATTCCCAAATCATCGTGGTTTGGCAACAGATAGGGATGACAAGCCAAATCATTCTTGACTGTTTTCACAAACAGTGTGTCCAACCACAACACTCAAATATTTGTTTATTTGGTTGTTTCAAAGTGACACCATGATAGAAAGCAAAGTCCATATGAAACCATTTACTAATTCTACCATTGGATTTAATAAATGCTATTTTAGATTTATTCCCTTGCTGCCTGATTTTTGGGAATTGCCTACCACTGTGAAATTGTAAAGTTCAAGAGAAGAAACTATGAAAGGGAATATCTAATTTCTTTACTCTAGCTGCTGTTTCATGGCCTCAATTAATCTACACTTGCAAGGCCTTCAATTTATGGAAAATTATTGGAGTGGCAATGTGGACCCTGCATAGCCAAAAGCTGGATTTTAATAAATGTGGGCTATTTAGTACATACACAGGATGGCCTTTGAAATCCATCAAGGCTTGTCCAACCTGCTCTGAATAATTTTAAGAAATCAGTGCATAATTAATGAAAAATGCTATCAGATCTTTTTCCTGTGGGCTCTCATCCTTATTTCCAGCAAATATGAGGTTGGTATGACAACCTGGATTGAAGTTTCTCCTCCTCCTTTAGACTGGCTCTGCTTCCACACTAGTGGGATTTATCTCTGCAAAATAGAAATGGATAAAAGAAGAAGATATGTTCAATACATCTCAACTAAAAATACAATTATTTATATAATGTGTGTAATTGTAGGAAGTGTCAGAAAGGTATTTTGAATACTGTGCCTTGGCTCAGATTCTAATTTCTGTTTGCTAAATCAAAATGGCAACCTGAAAAAAACCTATCCGAAGGATTACATCCAGGATATTGTCCTTATGACCTTGTATGTGTAAAGAAACAGAATCCACTTGTCATAGTGAAGCAGAAAACTTTATTTACTGACATTTATTTTAAAAAGGCAGCTATTTTAGCCACAATTCACACTTAAAACCTCTGCCTGTGGAACAGCTTGTACCAATGTCAGCAGGCAAACTCAACACCTGTCAATCTTTCACTTCGGTATCTTTTTTCCCCCCACTGTTTTGTGTGCAGTTCTGGTTGTTTGTCTTGCTGAGTCACTTCTCAATTACCTACAAGAACATGTCTAATTGTGGAAAATCTGGAAGTGAGACAAAGGGAACTCTGATGCTGGTGGGTAGTGCTGTTCTCGGTGCTGTGGAGAGCCTGGCCGGGTGTCCCCCTTTGCTGACAGGTCTGGCACCCAGCTTTGCCCTGCCTGCACTTCAATGTCCACATAATTATTGGAGAAAGGCTTCTCCTCAGACTCAGTGGGAAGTGACTGTGCTCAAGTAAAAGCACTCAGATGTTTTTATCTCCTTAAACTCCATTTAACTCTTCTACCTCAGTGTTCTTCCCCTGTCCAGCATCGTTTTAACCCCCATGTCTCCTGTTCTGGTGCCTCAGGACATCCGTGACTGAGGATCTTTTCAGGATTCACAAGACTCAGCTGGTAGCGAGTGGTTTTATTTGCCCCTACTTGATGTTTTCTTCTGGTTTAATCTGTTTTTTCTTCAAATATCCATAAGTAGCAAAGGGAAAGGCAGACTCTCTTCCAGATTGGTGATAATTTGAAGCAGAATCTGCCTTTTCCCCTGTGTGAAGTCATCTCCAGATGATTAAATAAGGAGTGCCCCAAATGAAGCTGCTCTCCAAATTGTAAAATGGCCTGTTTGCAATTTTCCAGGTATCTGAAAACCCTCTATTTGCCTTTAATAATCATATTATGGCAGTGGGAAAGGGAATTTTGTGCTGCTTGTCTTGACCAAGAACTCTGATTTGATTTAAATGAGTTTGCTTTCCCTCCAGCTTCTGACTTCTCTCCCATGCTTTGTTCAGCCTGCATTGCCTTTCTTGTTGGTTATAAACCCTGATCCATATTATGCCCAAAACCAACACTGGCAAAGAGTACCATGCCAGCTGCACCACTAAATAAAATAAACAGTATTTTATGTTTTCAGTTGAAATTTAGTGGTTGAAATGTCAGGCTTGTAGCTCATTAAACTCTTCAAGAGTTCAGAGTTTATAGGAAAAAGTTTATAACTTTCTTCTTGATTAAAAATGAACTATTTCAGCCTTGGAAATGACTCCTTAATTAAAAAGTAAATCATATTATATGTTCACCATGATGAAATGATAATTGGAAATTATTATTTTATTCTTCTGAATATCAATAAAATGATGTAGTATTTGTGAGTAAGAATAAAAAATAACCTTAAAATTCTTCTCAATGATAAGCTCTGTAATGCCTATAAGCATAGGAATTTCTTCTGTGTCTATTGTGGCTTAATGCTTTTATTACCTTGAAGTCATATAGAAATAAAAAATTATTTTCCATCACATTTTAAATATTATTCTGCAATTAACCTTTTCTGTGCCATTAAATCTTCTGGAGCTATTAGCTGCTTTTACCGTACCAGAATTTATGTTTGGCCATACTGCAGCTGTTAGTTCAAGCCCAGAAACTTTTGGGGGTTGATCTGAGCTCCAGAATGGAACAGATTTGTCTCTTTCCTCAGGATTAGATATTGTCCAGCCTGCAAATGAGGCAATAGTGCTGAGCTGTATCAGGGCAATGCACAGAGTTGGGGTAGGACTGATAGAATTCCAGCAGTTATTCATTCCAAAGCAATTTCAAGAGCTGTTTCAAAGCATTTAGCTTTGGGTATCCGAGCTTGTGGACATTTCTTTTTATGCTCTCTGCTGGGAAGTCTTTGTGATCAAAACTTATGAGGGGTTACAGGTGGTTTTGGGAGAGAGAGTAGAGTCCTACTCTGCATCCTAATATAATTTTGGAATAAAGAACAAGGTAAACCCTTGTGTACAAGAAACAAGTTGGTGTTTGTAAAACTTTCTGTAATTAACAGACACCAAAAGGATAAAAGGAATTGGACACAATAAATTAGGCTTTATTTCAACTTTCTCCTTACTCAAGCTTGCCCAGGTAGGTTATCCATTGTCTCAGTGTGAATTTTGCCATTAGATTTTGACAGAACTAAGTAGAGAATTTTAGTGTCTCTCAAGCCCAAGCCAGCTTCTCACTCTTGTGAATTTGGTCAAAAGAATTTATTCCAGAAGCTCCTCTGGGCTCATGAAGGAAAAAAAATCTGAATCCTGACCTGCAAGTGAGGGTGAGGATGAGGATGAGGATGATGAGGATGATGACGATGATGATGATGATGATGATGATTATTTCACTGATGACAAGGTTGATGCAACATGCTTGGAAACCGAAAACTGAACTCACAGGTATTGGCCAACTGATAATATTCCTTGACAATTCTTGTGCCTGTCCATTTTATTGTTTAGAAATAAAGAAAATCCAGCATTGCTCCTGTCTGGCTGTGAGATTTCACTCTTCAGCTACATTGATTTTATTTTTATTTTAAATTTTTAAATTTAAATTATTGGGTTTTTAGTTATTATTAATTATTATTATTATATTTTATTTTAAATTAATTTAGTGCCAGTGTCTCTTTCAGTGATCACATAAACCTGCACAAGGGACACTTGGCATTTCTCTACTGGTTATTCAAGAATTTTGCTGTAGAATTTTTGCTTTAGCTGCTATATTTCATATACGTTCTTGTTTTTATACCAAGACACTTATATCAAAATTGAGCACTCTTTTAGAAAGTGAATTGATGGGTTTAGGTACTAATGATAAAGTAGGTGCTTTGATCTCATCATTTACATATTCAAAGCTTTTTCATGCTTGGAGTTTTAATCACAGGTCAGCAGTGACATAGTTGCTGATATATGATTAAGAATGCAGACAATTCTGAATTTAAATTAATTTCTATATAGCTACATTAAAAATAATCCCCTTAAAACTACTGGGTTACTACTGCAGAGACCCAAGTGTTTTTAGGGTGATTTCTCCTCACACAGAAACTTCCTCCATAACAGAAGAAAATCTTATGACAGCTGTAGTCTTTTAGGAGTGAAGACAATTTCTTGCATAAAGCATAATTTTTAAAAGCTGAGTAGCTTTTTATGTGGTTTATTTGTGGTACTCTTTTACCAGCTAAAAATGTAAGCTGCTGCATAAATATTTGTTCAGGCTTAGTTGCAAAGAGACAGAATAATGTTTCAGGTACAGTATTTTATTGATGGAACAATCTGATTGAGGCTTATAGGGAAACTCAGATGATGGAAAGAATTATTTGAATGCCAGCATTATTTCCAAAGGGATTTTAAGCACTTCCAGCCACGGCTATATAACATGGGATGTGCATAACAGTTAACTCTGGAGATGATTTCTCTTTCAGTTTGGGTATTCTCGGTGGTATTTCTGCCCTCTTGTGAGATGTTCATGAATGTGTGAAATTTCCAGGTTCTTTCTTCAGCAAATCTGGAAGTCTGGGAGATCCATGTGTGTTTCAACTGTAAGGAGCAGGAGTTTAATTGCTGACATGAGCTTTCTTCTTTGTTTAACACTTCCACGTTTCATTCTCACATATACACAGTGGATCCGTGTCTGATATTTAAACCTAAAAATGTCTCACCAGGAGAAATAAAAGGACCATGAATGTCTTGTTATTGCTCTGTACAAACCACATCGATGATGTGGTGATGGTGTGATGGTTCTGTTACTTTCTTCAGCCACTTCCTTAAAGACAGCTTCATAAACACAAGCCAAGGTTAATCTTTTCTGGTGTAAAGCTGAGGTAATGGGCTCCAGCATTTCAAGTGTTCTCTGCCTGGTTAAAAATGTTATTTTGTAAAGCAGTATTTTTATTATATCTCTATTTTCAGATTAATGTTGTAACACAGTTTTTTTCTTTGCAAATAGTATGGAAATCCAAAGAAATACTAACTGCATAGAATCTGAAATAAAACTTTCCAAACCTATAGTGTTTCATTGTGTCAGTTATGCCAAGATATCTGGTAGAGGAGTCTGGACTGTTAAAATGACAAATTTAACTCTACATTAAGAGCTTCACTGCTTTTTGGATTTATCCAGTGATATGTAACTTTGGAAAAAAATGAGTATGAAGAAATGGTAGTTCTGAAAGGTCTCTAGGCCACAAACATGTAGGAGGATTCCTCACACATATACTTCCTATTCAGGAGTTTCTCAATCTCAGTCTGAGAGGAGTTGCATGCTTGAGTCTATGTATTCTGAATTATTTTCTCTCATGCAAATCAATTTTATGCTTAACTCTCGTATCTCAAAGTAGACGGCAAGATATGAGAGGATTTTACATGTAATCCAAAATCTTCCATCTAGGTCACTGGGTTCGTGATAATTGCATCTTTTCTTGGCTGGAAATCACTACCACTGACAAGACAAGCTAGTGCTGGAAAATCTTGCACCAATTATGAAAGTATTTTCTGACATCAGACATGCTTTTTCTTCTTCCCTACAGAAAAATGCACTCTTAGCAGATGAGATTATTTACAGAATCTGCAGCTCTCCTTCTGGATTCTAATCACTGAGTGAAAAGGTGCACCCACAAAGCAGTTGTGGAATAAAGAACCCATTTCACCCTTCAGGGCTCTTCTGCTGGTTTAGTGGAAAGCTGGATGGATGGATGGATGGATGGATGGATGGATAAAGCTTGTAGAAAGAAAAATCAGCTCTTGGCTAGGTGAGAAGGAGATTTTAACCACAGAGTCCCAGGAGAAATTTCTGAGTCAGCTTCTCTTAGCCTTGTAACAGTAGCCTGGAGGGTTAAGCTCATCTTGAAGCTTTAACTCTGTGACTTGGTTTAAGACAATTTAAGAGGTGGACACTCTAAAATTAGTTACCTCCCCTTCGTTTCAACCAATTCCTTTCCACCAATACGGAGAAATGAAATATAAGTAGATATGAGTGAAAAAATAAGANTCTGCCCTTCCACTTTACCAACAAGCAAAACAGCAGCAGGCAAAACAAAACAAAACAAAACAAAACAAAACAAAACAAAACAAAACCCCAAAAAAAACAAACCAGTGAATAATCAGTAGAAAATTGCTACATCTCATGAACAGTTGGAGGTCTTTAGGGAAACATCAGCTCTCTCAGTCTTTCTTCATGGGACAAAACCGACTGGACTTTGTGTCAAAATCATGAAGTAACAGTTAGCATTTGTTTAATAGAATGGTGTGTCAGTCCAGCCTTTTAAAGATCACCTCGAAAAAAACAGTTGAACAAATCAGCTGGTCTGGAAGAAGAAAGTGCTAAAAATCTGTAAGAAGAGACCTTTTACATAAACTTCTTTTAAAAAAGTTTTGTGACATAAAACTTGCACGTGATCTGAAATAGCTGGAAGCAAATGAAAGAGAAGGCTGCTGTAAGGTGAGAGAGAATTTCTGAACCTGCCCAGTGTGAATTCCTTTCCTCTTGACTCACGTGAGATCTGTTCCTCCTTCCATCTTATTCCTTTCTATTTTAGAAGATGCTGTTCCTAAAATGGGTAAATTTGCTTTTCTTTATTCCCAATCAATGGCCGTTCAGGAAAACTTAAGTATGTTAGTGGTCAGTGATGAGGTTTGGTTTTCTTTTTCCCTTAATATTTGGAGTTAAGTCTTTATAAAAACTGTGCTTAGACTACAACTTTTTAGAAGTTTATGGCCATCCTGAGTGATGCTTCCTTGAAATATGTAACAGCAAAGAGCATGTGCTGGGTATTTCCACCCTGGGAATTTAAAATTTTCTGACTTCATTTATGATGCTGCAGTGTAACCACCTGGTGGAGTGAGTGATTGCAAGGCTTGATTAACAGTACAGACTTTTAGACTAGTGCACTGTTCTGTGGTGGAAATATTTCATAGCTTTTGCCAGCTATGTTTTTTGAAAAATCACAGCTTGCTGGAGCCTTGATTCTGCTCTTACTGGAGGATGTCCCATGGTTCAGGTCTGTTTAGATGTGGCAGGTCCAATAAAAATATGTTCTCTTCAATGAGGGCTGGATATATCTGGACTCTTTGGTTTGGTAAAACCCTTGAAGCAAAGCCTATGTAGTACCATTGTAGCAAAACATGAGTGAAATCAAATGGTGGCTCTTGCATAGCTTGGCTTAGAAAAAATAACCTTTTGCTGAATATGTGGATGTTGATGTCAAAGCTCTCTTCCAACGTTTGGGGGATTAAACAAGAGGTGAGATGGGAATTGTCTTGTCCTCCCTCTCTTTCAAAACTAGATTGTTTTAATATGGCAGACAAACTTCTTGTGCCAATAAACCTGATGTGCTGAGTCTCAGGGAGAGGGATGCTTTGTTTCAAGCAGTGTTTCATTTAAAGAAAGGTTAATTTATTGGATACAAAAAACAAAGCTTCCAGAAAGAAATGTGCTGTTGATCCAATTCCAGTACTTTCAAGTTACTGGTGCCTGCTGCTGCGTAGTACTTCCTCAGAGGCAAAATAAGGGATTTTTTTCACAGATTTTAAAGAAGTTGTGACTTTTTTCAGTTTTACAAGAGCTTCTCAGGAGTTACAGCATTAACTCTTTTATGTTATCATACATCCAAACTGAAAAACTCCTTTGTTCCCTATGCCAATTATCTTTTTAGGGTTGAAGATTTGCTACAGTTCATGTATAGCACATGATTGATTCATGGGAATATGTTTAGCTTTGCTATGCTCAGTCTGTGCAAAAACTTCTGCTCAGTCTTTCTGAGTTTTAATTATTGTCTTTTGATTGAATGATTGGATTTTGCAGAAGCATAGCTGATATTAATGCATTTAAAACACATAAGTCTGGAGGATCTGATATTCCAGAAGACGTTTGAGTAAGCTGAGAAGTGAGGCTAATGTTTTACTCTTCTATTTCATTGTAGGTTCAGTAGTAATTATTTACACTGATGAATAGAGAAATGGAGCAAAATGTTCTACCCTGGGCTTTTACTGTAACTTTGAGGCTGAGCAAAATAACTACTGTTTCTTTTTCATGGAGAGCAACGCAGGAAATGTGACAAGATGTGCCTAAGGAATAAGGTGGTGACAAGATCCTATCTATGAGGAAACCAGCAGGAATTAGGGTAGGATATTCCCCAGGGAGCCAANGAGCCAGTCAGTGCAGCTCTGCTGATTCCTAGAAGCACGAGCCAGTTCAGGAAGCCTGATGATCTGGCCCTGCCTACTGAAATATCTTCTCAAAAGAATGATGCTTATTTCCCTTTTTTCATGAGAGAGACATCTACCAGAATGCTCCCAATTACCCGCAGCAATAACCAAGCCACAAACTCCATGACATATCCTTTACACAGATTGTAATGTGGTGATGCCAACAGGCGTGCTCTAACTAAATACTCCAATAAGAGAGGACAAAAATTGCCAGAAGAATAAACATTTGCA
>VZTT01021773.1:66386-80190 GCA_013400855.1 Buphagus erythrorhynchus
CACAGACAGAGTTTGGTCATGGTACTGCTGATGTGTTCCTGTCTTTTGTGCATTTTGACTGGTTAATGCAGGCAGGAAAGGCCATGTGAGTTCTGAAATATTTACAGAGAAGGGAGGAAAAAAAACCACATTGGTAAAGGAAGGGTGGGTATCAATCCAACCTACTTGTCTGTGGTTTCTTTTGCCATTTTTTTGGTCACAGTGATATTTTTTCACCACTTCAATAGGATTCTGTTTGGTGCAAAACATTTTTTTCACAGCATCCCTCAAGCTTCCCTAAACTGTGGCAGAAGAGGAAGTATTTCTTGCTGGCTGCTGTGGCTCCTCTGCCTTCTGTGCTTTCATTAGGCTGCTCTGCAGTTATTTTACCTCAGGGACGCTAAGGTACCTTCAGTTCTCACATGTGTTTGTATTGCAATTTTGTGTCAATGATTTTCTGTGCTTGACCATAGGGACAAATCTGTAAAATGTCTTTATGTTGGGCACTGAGCTAATTTTCCACAGGAAGAGGTACATCTGGGAATCACAGCAGCAAATCATACTGAATTCTAACCTCTAATCTCTAGCACCAGTGTGGGAGACTGTTTTGGGGAAAGGATTTGGTTTGAATTGGATCAGTTTTTTTTTTTTTTTTAGTGTGGCAGTGATATTTTGGAGTACTGCTCTCCTTTGGGAAGGTTAAAAGTGGTTCCCGAGTTTGCCAAAGCAAAAAGAAGAAACAAGTGCATAGTTGGTGAGACTTTTGTGGGAGTTTCATACCTGGTGCCTGTTCTTGCAGCTTTCTGTCCAGCATTTAAAAGCAACTTTTGCAGTAGTTGCCTCTGCCTTCAGTTATGTTTTGCTTTTCCACAATATATTGAAGGTGGCTAGTGAGCAAACTCCCATTTCTCTTCATCTCTTCTTTTGTAAGATAGAAGCTGATTTTCATTTGCCAGTAGCTTATGTCTTTGTACTAAACTTTTTAACAATTCTTTGAGATTTATGCAAGACTTTTTCTTTTTAAGAACTCATATGAAGTTTATGAAGTCTGGCTAGTACAAAGAAATGTCACTAGTAATTTCTAATAACTTCCTCTGACTGCCTTCTATTATGTATTTTATCCTTTTCCTGGTGGTATTAATTCCACCAGCAACTCAGAGTTGTGTCAATGGTGACTGACATAATTGGCATTTTACATTCTCTGGGCTTCCAAATGTAATTTGCTGAAGACTTTGCTCTCCTTTGCACAGTAGGTTTACTTTATCCTGCACTTGATATGCTCTTCCTCCTCTGGCTCACCTGCTTGCAGGTGAGACATGTTTGTTGGGAGCTGCATCTCATTTCCCAGCACAGCCTTTCTCACTAACAAGCACTGTTTCTGTTCTCCCTGCATGCTTTCTTCCCAGGAAAGTTCAGGAAAGAAGGTCTGATTGGGGTGTCAAAACAGGCTGTGTGGAACCCAGCTACCAGAATTCCTATGAGTGCAGCACTTGATGTCTGAGGCTCTATTTTTGCAGTGTCTGTGTGGGTTGGGAACTCTTAAGCAGAAGAAAGGTGGTTTCAAAGCTGTTGGGATGTGCATGCAAGTTTCAATTTAGAGACAGCTCGATTTGGACCTGTCAATGTCATTCACAGAGAGGTCTCTGTGCCTCAAGAAGCACCTTGAGAGATGTCCCAGCCTGAGGGGATGCCACTCCTCTGCAGCCAGGGGATGTGAGCAGGGACAGCTCAGAGGACACACGCTGTTGTATCTGTGCAATAGAGTGGTTGGCTCATGGTCAAACTGCATCCAGTGGGACAGGTCTGCATGAGACTACTTGTACCTACAACTTCCTTTGTTCCTTGATAAGTGATTCTTGGAAAAGCCACCTGCTACCCATCTGTTAATTGCATGGTCAGTGTTCCACCAATATAAAGCCATAGAATGGTTTGGGTTGGAAGATCTTGAAGATCATCTCATTCCTTCCACTAGACCAGGCTGCTCAAAACCCCATCCAGCCTGGTGTTACACACTCCTGGGATGGGATGCCAGGGATGGGGCATCCACAACTCTGGAACAACTGTCCCTCACTGCTCTTACATTAAAGACTTTTTTCCTAATATCCAATCTAAACCTACCCTCTTTCACTTTAAAGTAATTCCCCCTTGTCCTATCACTACATATTCTTGCAAAAAGTTCCTCTACCCCCAAAAACAAGTAGGTCACAGTCCTGGGGCAAAGAACACAGAAATGAAAATAATATAAATACTCTTGATTGAGGTGGTTAAGATTTACTCCAGTGCATTCTTGGATTAAAAAACATGTTAAGGATCATCTAAAGTTGCACTAAAAGCATAAGTTAAATTTCATATGTGTTCTTTCAATAATTTAAATATGTAGTGGATTTACAAAACAAGGATTGGACTCTCACTATCACCTAAAGAAGGCATCCAATGTAACAGTGTAAGTTCTGACCTTTAAATGTGAACAAAACAGGATCTCAAGGAAAGACCTTTTGAAATTCAAGAGTAAAATCCTTATCCCACTAAAATGCAGTATTTTAATCTTGAATGCATGAAATGAGGTGATATTTCTTGCTCTTTGTAGGTCTACAGGAAGCCCTCACTGAACTGTGTAAGTAAGATGATAACCGAAGGTATCACAGTCTCTGAAAAATCACAAGGTAATAACTGTTTTCCGAGTTTGATATTTTGTGTTCTTTATGTGTGCATTAAATTTACCAATTTTATAGAATTATTTTTCCCCTCCTCTTCCAGTAAGTGAACAGTGAATCAATCATATAATTAAGCCTGATTCTTCCTGGACTGTACTACAGCAATAGAATTTTCTTGTTAAAACATATTTAACCATCAAATGATACAGGAAATGTAGCTCAGACTATTTTGTTGATGTTTACATGTCCAAGTTCACAGAAAATTGCATGATCTAGGAGGTATTTCATGATCCTTTACATCCCTCATAGAAAGTGACTGAACCTGTCATGAAGCATATGAAGCAATGACCTTGTATGGAGCTTTAATTATGCATTTAACAGGGGTTTTTTGTTTTCCACAGCTTTTCACCAATTATTAATAGAAATAATTTAATTGAGTTCTAGAGGAGATTTTTTCCATTAACTTGTCATTATGGAATTATAATGGATACTTTAATTAGGCAGTGTTTTGAATGGGAATATTTAACTAAATGAAAATTGTGACAAATATGTTCAACCATGCTTAGTGGCACTTATGAGAGACTTATTGTACATCCCCAAACTGCTCAGGAAACAAAAGTGAGGAAATTTGACTGAAATATTGGAAGTGGCTTTGTGTTTTGGTTTTGAATATGTGACTTTTGGTGAAGAGGGAAGAAGCCACCCACAGAAATGATTTTTTGGGAGGATCTGCTAAGAGCTTCCTTCATGCCTGACAAAAAATAATTGGTGATTAGTTTTGAGAACTGACAACCTGTTAAACCACTGAGAAAGCTGAACACACCTCTATGAACACACATGTTAAAAACGAACAACCCCGAACAAAGCCTCTCTTGCTTTCCAGCCTTTGCAGAGAGTTCTTCTCCCTCCTGGCCTGGGGGAGGGGAGGCTGTGGGGCCCTGGCTGAGGCTGGGCCAGGCCATGGCTGCTGCCATCTTACCAACATGAAACCCTGCCAGCCTGGGCCAGGCCATGGCTGCTGCCATCTTACCAACATGAAACCCTGCCAGCCTGGGCCAGGCCATGGCTGCTGCCATCTTACCAACATGAAACCCTGCCAGCCTGGGCCAGGCCATGGCTGCTGCCATCTTACCAACATGAAACCCTGCCAGCCTGGGCCAGGCCATGGCTGCTGCCATCTTACCAACATGAAACCCTGCCAGCCTGGGCCAGGCCATGGCTGCTGCCATCTTACCAACATGAAACCCTGCCAGCCTGGGCCAGGCCATGGCTGCTGCCATCTTACCAACATGAAACCCTGCCAGCCTGGGCCAGGCCATGGCTGCTGCCATCTTACCAACATGAAACCCTGCCAGCCTGGGCCAGGCCATGGCTGCTGCCATCTTACCAACATGAAACCCTGCCAGCCTGGGCCAGGCCATGGCTGCTGCCATCTTACCAACATGAAACCCTGCCAGCCTGGGCCAGGCCATGGCTGCTGCCATCTTACCAACATGAAACCCTGCCAGCCTGGGCCAGGCCATGGCTGCTGCCATCTTACCAACATGAAACCCTGCCAGCCTGGGCCAGGCCATGGCTGCTGCCATCTTACCAACATGAAACCCTGCCAGCCTGGGCCANGAGTGATGAAGACCCTTTGCACACAAGGAAGAAGAGAACTTCTGTTCCCAGAGATGAAGATAATCTCAGAAATAGATGAAGAGAATCTTTGCTTTTGAACATCTCATACTTAAAATAGTACCCCATAAATCTTCATAGCCATAAAAACAGCTGTGGGAAGGCTGTAAAAATGAGAAAGGCTTTGCAATAGCAGATTTCCAGGCAGCTGCTATTCATGAAAATTGAAAGTCACGAGAGAGCTGTTTTCTTGTGGAGAAGTCTCTATAGCATGATGAGAGAGACTCTTCTCCCTAAATGAACTAAAGACTATTTTAGTCTTAAAGATCTTTAATAATCTTAAAGATTATTTTATTTTTTGACTGATTTGTTATTGTATGTTGTCAGTGTGAAAGAAAAGTGTGTAGGGGGGAAGGAGAAGTGTTCTGAAGGTTTTTTTCTAATTCTTGTTATTCTTTTAGTCCTATTAATAAAGTTCTTTATACCCTTTAAAGTTTGAGCCTACTTTGCCTTCCTCCTTATCCTATCTCACAGCAAAAAATGAGTAAATAATTCTAGTGAGTGCACTAGCAATTTAGCCGGCACTAAACCCACCACATAAATTAGTGCATTAGCCAAGAAATCTCAAAAACCAAAACCAGTACACTTTCCTAAGTTTCTCCTGAGATAAGACATTGACATAATATGCTGGCTTTTGAATTCTGAAACTCCTCTGGTCTGCTTGAATACATCTCCCCTTCTTGCCGCCACTTGGAAGAAAATGTTTTGCTACTTTCCAGTCGAAATTCCCAGATGCATTTTTGCCATGAAAAGCTCTTTGGCTGATGTTTACTTCCAACCTGCAAAGAAAATGCAGGAATTCCAATGAAATTAAAACTTGGAGTTTGGGTCAGGGGTCTTTACATTTACTATTACAGCTTTCCAATAGAGCAGGTGAAAAAGCTTACTGTTGTTTTAATTTTTTCATTTTATCTGTGCCATGAATAATTTTGAAGTATCTTTTAAAATTCTTAATTGGCTTTGTCTTTTTTTCTTAATGTACTTTGGAACGTTGAGCGGTAAATTTATAGCTGGACTAAAGTAAATTTTTCTCAAAAGTTTTTTTTATTTGTCAATATCTTGTAATATTCTTAGTATCGCATGCCTCCTTGTGAGGCTATGAAGGATAAAAATCTTTCTTCACCTATTCCAGAGGGTTCTGCCTCCGGGTGCCTTTTACCTTTTCCATTTCCCCTGTCATCCACTGCAACAAAACAGGATGGGACCCATATGGGCAAGGGCTTAATATACCTGCAGGAGGCCAAAATAAACAGTTAAGAAGGTGATATCAGATTGTAGAGGTATCCAACTCTTGGATGAATCTGCTGGTCTGTACAGCAGCTTTTCTCCTCCAGTGGCCCTCCAGCTAGTGGTAGAGAGTGTGTTTTGAAAGTAGGAAAGTTTTTCTGGACTCAAACTTTTCTCCCTGCCACTCTCTTTCCTCTGGGCACTGTGCGTGTTCTCCTGCTTTGGTGGAGGGATCATTTATTACCCATGAAGCAGATGCATAAGGATGGCAAATTAAAATCACATAGTAATTCTAATTCTGGAATTGCATATTTTTTTCAGAGCCCAAATCTGCCAAGACAGTATTCTGTTCAAGTAACATTTTGGTGTTTTATATACAAACCAATACATTTACTTTTATAGGTATTTGTATTAAATACAAGATTTAAGGTGTTGTCACTGCACTGATGATTTATTTTCCTCAGATGGTGATTCCCAGAGGGCCACTTG
Source organism: Buphagus erythrorhynchus (assembly GCA_013400855.1). Lineage (NCBI taxonomy): Eukaryota > Metazoa > Chordata > Aves > Passeriformes > Sturnidae > Buphagus > Buphagus erythrorhynchus. The sequence goes on from VZTT01021773.1 coordinate 72,413, forward strand.
CCATGCAATAAGGGGAGAAAGGGCAGGCAGCAGAACTGGGACAGACCAAGCCTCCCAGGATGTTATAACAGTTTCATTTGCTTAGCAGTTATGTGTCCAGTCGTGGTTCATTAATTTTGATGGTACCTGGCCTGCTTCTTTCTTCTGTCAGCTTCCCAAGAAAATAAATTGATTCATTCAGAATATTGGATGATGAGTTGTGTATTGAAAGTTTATTGCAATGATTCTGTCTTGCCTCCCCCCTTCAACCTTGAACAGCCTTATTTTTAGGGTATCTGTAAAGTATAAATTTCCCATCACAATTTTATTTGTCTAAAATTATTTTGTGATAGCAGGTTATAGAAGTGGTTTGTGTTTGTTTGGGTTTTTTTCCTGCTGGCATATTTGCCCAGAGAAAAAGATGAAATTTGCATGCTTGTTCTGAGTAGGATTTGTGAACAGGAATCATTAAAAAGGAAACTGAACTAGTGTTCAATTTCAGTTTAATTACCAGCTGTAGGCTTTAGACTGGAAAAAGGACTGTTCAAGTCTTCTTTGCTTCTGGCAATGGCAGCATTTCTGCTTATTGTATCTTTTTAATGGGTTTGTCCAGTTTAATTGTAAACTTCTTATTAGCAGTACAAGGTAAGTAAATTTTCCCAACAATATATGTTTTCCAGTGGGATCTTAAAGACAGTTTGGAAAGTCAATCTGCAAATTCTCTCCGCAGTAGTTATTTTCAGTGCATCATAAATAACAGTCATATATAGACCTGGAATCAGGGGAGGAATATTTGTGTTCTAAGCATGAAACAGAACCCATGAGATGGAATTCCTGGATTCTGAGTGCCAAGAATTGTATCTGAAGGAGGCCTGCCTAGGGTAGTTTCTGTCTCCCTCCCAGGATCTAGGATATGCCCAAAGAGTTTCTGGTCTGAGAGCCTCAATTTCAACACTGCAGTTTGGGCTGTGTCAGCACAGCCAATATGGTAGCTCATTTCTGGAGTCTCTTTGATACCAGAAATGGCACAACTGGGGAATAAAGAAAGGTCAACGGCCAAACTGATAGCAGGATGCACAACAAGAGGATCTTTTCTCTCTCTTTCAAATGTAAAACACACATGAAATAGTGTCTTGGGCTCTTTCAGAGAATGACTGTTTGATTTCCTTCAGCTGGGACTTATCTGTCATAAACCATGAAAATGCATTATCCATGCTTCTATTTTAAGTATGTCACAGTTCAGAGCTGCTAAAAAAGCAGGGGTTTTATTTTGGTTTCTTTCTTACCCAATTGTTTTACTGACATTTTTTCTTCCTTCTTTTCTTTTCTGTCTGCTGTGTGTCCCGTCATCATATTCCACTTTCCCCCTCCCATTACCTATCTTAAGAAGTTTTCCAAATTGGATGATGAAGGTGGGTTGAGGATTTTTCCAGTTACAGATTCTAATAACAATTGAGATGGTACTGACCATGACCTTAGTTGTGTTACCATCAACTAAGGGGAAAAAAAAGATGCTTAAGTTAAGTATAGGCCTAATGTTGGTAACTAAATATACAGCCTTATAACATGTGCATCAGTTTTACATATGAGTTGCTTGAACATAAAAGAACTGGGGGAAAACTTCTGCATCCTTTGCATTTTTTTGCAATGCCATCATAATTGGTATAAGTACAAGGGGAGAATCTCTTACCTGGAGAGGTTCTATGGTTGGCAGTTGTAAAGGAATAAACATTCCAGGACACCAGTACTTCCCTGAATAAACCTATATATTTGCTTGTGAGGATCATTTTAGTGATTAAAATGTAATTAGTAACTAAATAGATAAGAGTGAAACAGAAATCTCCTTGGCAGGAGAGGTTTCTGACTCTTGGAATGGTGTTAATCCCATTGGGGAGTTTGGGAGAATAAAAACCCAGCAGTAGTAATTATCTAATTAATAGGCATCAGGGTCTGCTTTCTTTAACTGCTTTTCAACAGATACGTTGCAGTTATTGGAGGCAGAAACATAAGGGTAAACTTGCAAGTAGAGCAAGGGACAATTAAAACTGAAAATTGAGACTCGCAACATTAATTAGAAGATCATTAACTACCACTCACAATAACATGCCTTTGTGTCTTTCCTTCCTCCTGTTCTTTCCTCTCTTGAAAAAAGTATGAATTCCAATTTATCATCACTTCATGAAGAAAAGTGCAATTATGTTTTGCTTCCATATGATCTTGCAAAGATCTGGGGATTGAAAACCCTGTTTCATTTCATTCTTAAGAAGTCCAATGTGTCCTTGTGGCTAAAGGGGGATGAGAAATCAATAAAATGGGGACTATTTAAAAGGAAATGTTTGAGGAGAGGTTTTGGATAAGGAAGAAAATACTGAGTCTGTGTCAATATGAAGATTAGACTGGGGCTATTTTCTCAGTAAGCATGATTTAAACATGGTTAATTTAATTTGAAAAAGGCTGAAGGAGACAGGCGAGTATGGCCTCAGAATTTACAACCAGCTGTATTGAATTCAGTGAAAATGCATTCTACTAGAAGGGATGTGAAAATTGAGGCATTTGCAAGACTTGGGAAATATAAGAAGGGGAGATTTATTACTAGGAACTATGAATCAAAGTAATTTCTGATTCATCCACAGCTGGCAAGCACAGCACCTATTATTTCTGATAATACACACTTTCATTTCATGGACAATGTGAATGTTTAGCTTTCAGGTTTTCAAGACACTTCATTAACAGCAATGAAGGTAAAATTGAGTAAAAAATTCACCTAATTTGTTGTTTTTCATTTGGTTGGCAAAAAGACAAACAAAGCACTACTCCTACTTAGAATGACAACAAGCTTTCTTTGTTCTCTGAATTGTTGATAATTAGGGAAATAAATGTTCTGAGGGTGATTGTGATTCTGTGCATAGTACTGTGATTTGGGTTTGAAAATATTTTGACTTCCAAAGAAGTTTTCAAGTAAATGGGTTTTTTGGTTTCATGTGTTTGTTTTTTTCCTTAAGATGGGAAGAAGTTGCACATCTTATTTTGTGTTGGAGCTAGTGGGGTTTTTTATATGTTTTCGGTTTTTCATTTGTTTGCTTGAGTTTTTTAATGTTAGAAGCCTGATGAAATTGAAAACATTCCCCATCTATTGGTGAATCATTATCAGATACAGAATATTCTGCTTCTGACATGACCAGTTGCCACCACCAAAAATAGATTTAGGGGCTATATAGCTTCCAGTTGGATGGCACTTTGTCACTCCAAAAAGGGTTTTGAGCCCCTTCATGAGGGGATCTTCCTTTAGGGTACTTCTAAGTTGTTGCTTAGATGGCAGAATGTTTTGCTATGTGGTGAGACCTTAGTTGCTGCTGAAAGCCCAAGTGATTTTTGTGTTTCAGAAGGATCAGGGTTTGGCAATGCCTATTCACATCTTTGAGGACTGGGGACACCAGATGCATAGGTGGATTAGGAAATTCCACCTTTGACACAGAGGAATCTCATTGCTGGATCTTGTAACTGTTGTCTTTGCCATCTACATGAAATACTACAATCTGTCAGCTACTAAAAGATGGCCATCAATTGTCATTTCTATTATTATGTGATTTGTGCAGACAGAAGCCATTATAATGATTCAAAGCTCTAATCAGCATGATAATGGATCCTAATTGCTGGGCTTCTTAAAATTTTAAGACAAAAATCTATGCTAATACCATCTGAAAGCTGGCAGCAATTTATTATTTCTCTTTTGTTTTTTGCAAGGGGTAAAAAAGATGTTTTAATTAAATACTTGAAAAATAGTCTTGGAATTATAGATTCAGGTAGACAATAGGAACAGTAACTTTATTACTTTTCCCCTTTAGTAAATAAAGACCACATACAATCTAATAAGTGAACATGCTTTTATTAAAGATAGGTAACCAAGCTCTTGGAAGAATTTAATTAAATTAATTTTGTCTTTTCTTTTTTCTTTTTTTTTCCTTAAAGCTACTAAAATATAAAGTGGAAAAAATCTGAAAATATTCTAAATTTTAATGATCTGCTTTCTGTGCTAATCTCTGTTCTTGAAATGCTCTGAAGATGAGTGTCCTGCATATCTGTTTCTGCACAAGAAATATGTCTCATGGAGAGATAGTCAACAGTTAAATTTCCTCTCAGGTCAAAAGCTCCAATGTAAGGGTGACATTTCACATTAGCCCATCACTGGCCCTACAAGGATTCATCTGGATAATGGGAACACTCTGCCACATCAAGGCCCTTGCTTAGCACACTTTCATTTTTATTGTTTGCTTTCTATGCATACATTAGAACAGAAAAACTCTCCAGCAATGCCTTGTCCAGTCCACGAAGGCAATCTTTTTCATTTTGGGACAGTAAGTCTCTTTGAGCTGAAGAACCAGTGTTTTAGGCACCTCTTTTGTGTTAGCTAGACAGCACTCTGAAATTGCTTCTGGTTTCCTTGCTAATATCACTTAACGCTTTTCCTGAATAGCACCAGGATCTTGGCTCTGCGTGTTATGTACGATGGGATGAGCTGCTGGCTGTCATTCAATAAAGCACTTATGCCTTAGATAGCACGAATTTCTAGGTAATTCACACTCCATTACGATTTCTTTATTTCTTCCTCTCTCTGCTTTTTTTCCCACCCCCCTCCTTTTTTTTAATTGGTATTGCTACCACGGGCCTTCTCTGAGGGCATGTGCAACTTTGGAAGAAGAGGTCCTTCCCCACATTTGTCAGCCGTGCTTCATGCTTTGATCTGCACCATTTGTTCTCTTTCATGCAGGTTTTCCGAGTGTGCTCAGATCTCCCTAGGTTTTATTTTTAGCTCCCTGTTTGCTGCAGCCCAAAGAGTGTAAACAAGTAAATACTTCCCTATGTCATAAAAATGATCTCTTGATCAGTATTTGCATCTCTAGGAAGCAGCTGACTTCAACTCTGTCAGGTACGCTGACAGGTACATAGTTCCTTGGTTTCTGCAAGGTTTCATAAACACTATTAAGAATTTCTCAAGTTTTTTACAGGTATTGCCAGTAACGCTGATCCAAGTACTTTGTTGGGTGTTTGATGGAAATAACATTTTTAAAAAACAGAGGCAATTGTCTGCAGCAGGCTGTAGCCTCTCTGTTGGGCTTAATAAGCAAAGTTATATTTGTCTGGGGGACTTTTTCCGAAAGTATAATAGACGAAGACAGCTTGGTTATGAGAAGCTTGGAGTATACATCAGTTTAAAAGCTTGTCACCTACTTGATGCATTAATTCAAGTCCTCTGTGCAAGCCAAAGTTCCTATTCCAGGCAGAGCATATGGTCTGTCACCTAGCACATGACACGTTTTTAGATCACTGTGAGTGCAGGAGTACTGGCCCTGAATACGAATGCACAGGTTTGCCCTGCAAAAGCTGGCACTAATTTATTGCCCATTCAAATAGTTCTACTGTATTGTTGGGCCCCTTTACGACTCAAATATGAGGAAAGATGTTCAGGGTTTAGCCCACAGTTCTCCTTTACTATCTTTTAAATGTTCCCTGTGAGAAATGACTTCCATTCACCCACCAGCTGAAATAATATTCATAGGAGCATAAATATATACAGTTGTATTTCTCCGTAATAGTCATGTTGACAAGTCTCATAACTTCATAGACAATTCACTTGCCTTACTGGTACTGAACTTGATTTTATAAAGATTAATTCATCAGGGTTAACTAGACTTTAGACAGATAAACTGAAATAAAAACCCAAACCAATCAAGCTCTAAGGAAAGAGCTGTTCATCTAAACTTTTGATCAGCAGCTGTGAGTAACAGCAGAGAAGTAGAATTTGGGATCAAGGTCATGCATGTAGGAATGATTTGCTCTTCAGTATGTCAGAATAAGGTCCAAAGTACACTCATCAGTTATAAAAAAAAAAAAAAGGCTGGATGCTTGTACTATGAAATTTGATGCAGTTGCCAAAGTATAGGCACATTTGATTAAATATCTTGTATAAAATTAGGTAGGCTACAGACCTAATGGGAAAAACTAAAATCTCTGAATATCTGTGGCCATACATGTCCTGGAGCAATTGCTATGCATGTTTCACTATTAGCTATTAATTTTATTTTATTTTTTTTCCCCAATGGTTGTCACCATTCACTTGGGAAGCAGAAAAAGTACTTTATGACTTGGGTGAAAAATTGCACACCAGCCTGCTGCATGGTAAATCTTGGGATAAGAAGTTGTGAAAAACACATAGGATATGTTTTATCCAGCTGTGGGAACAGGCACATTCCCAAACTGCTTGAAAGGGCAAGCTGTGGGCAGCATTAATAAAGCTTTTCTACAGCAATGTTCCTTGTTCTAATTTTTCTGGCTACTTTTGTGCCTCAGAGAAAGCAGTCAAGTATGAAGTAGAGAAGGATTCAGTGTGATGGGTGGTGATCATTTAAATGGCTGATAAAAATTCTACTGGCACCTGAATTTAGGTATCTGTACTGTTAACATTTCCATACTTCCCTCTGGTTTTGTTCCTCACAGCATGTAAAGGAGCGGAAGCATCCTTCCAAATCTGATCATAGAACATGTGACAACTGGGAAGCATGGGACCTTAAAATAAGGGAAGACGAAGGTACTTCAATGCTTTTGTATCTCTGAAAGAAGCCACAGCAAGGTTACTCAATGGTGTTTAAAAATGGACTTGCAGGAAGGCATAGAATCATCCCTGAAAAAAATGCACCTAGGCTTGGATTGAGGCACAAAATGAAAGTATTAATTTCTCTTTCACGTGTATTTACAGTGGGAAGGCTTGTGTGAATCTTGGAAAACAGGGATTTGCATGCTGAGGGAGGTGAGCTAGGTGTGATGAGCATGTCTCCAGTTTTATGAGGAATGTATCTCATTTCTTCAGTTTCCTGATAACAAAATTAGCAGACTTGTTATCTGTATCATTTACAGTGAGCAATTCAACATATGTTCTGATTCATGTTCACTTTGCTCAAGGTTTTCTCTTGTTTCTATTTCCAACAAAGTACCAAATCAGCCTCAGGTTAGTAGGTGTTAGCTTTGCAGGCTGTTGCACTGAAAACCCTTGCACTTGAAATCCTCCTGGAAACTCTGGGGGACAAGCACATTTCTGATTTCAGAAGAAGAGGAGGCGAGTGCAGAAATGAGGGAGTGCACTGAGCAATCAAAGGAAAACAAAACATTCCTCTTCTAGCTCCTAAAGTAAGAACCACTCTGCCTGGCTTGGACTCTACCTGCTTTTTTAAAGTCATCGAGTTTGCTGTTGACATTAGAAGAGATAGATTTAGCTTGGTGCAATGCACTGCAGAAAATAGCTTTCCTGTCTAATTCTGCACTTGCATGGGACACTGAGAAGGTGACTGGTACTGTCAACAACACTCCTCAGCTGCAGATTAAAAAACAAAAAACAACAAAAAACCCGACTTTCCAGTATTTAAATATACATGCTAATCACTGATTTCTGTCAGTGTTCATTTCATTATCAGCTGAGCTAGACACACTTATGAAGGCCACACTTAATAATTTATCCCAGGAAATAAATTCTGCTCAAGGGGCAAGGAAATGTGGGAGATGCTAATTGTGTCCTAATTTCCAGTGTCACATGACACCTATAAAGGTGCAGAGTGTAAGCACTGAGAATGAGATTTGAGGATTTGTGAATCTTTACTGTTTTAGAGGATTCGCTGCATATCAACTTCATTCTGTATCAGTTGGAGACTGTTCTGAAAGGTTTCAATGGTGGATGGAAGCTATCCCCAGCTCTACAGGTGCCTCTCTGAGGAGTGAACTTGTGGTTACTGCACTAGTGAGAGAGAGAG
>VZTT01021774.1:0-10869 GCA_013400855.1 Buphagus erythrorhynchus
TCAGTGTTAGTGAGTTTGACATTACAGACTGCTTAAAATTTTGTGAGAAAACGTGGCTTTAAGTGATTTTTGTTTTTTCTTGTGTGGCTTTTGTTAGGTTTTACAAAGTTCAAAGTCCTTTTGTAATGTTCTACTGGATATAAGTTAACCTTGGACATTTATATCACATGCCTCTTTAGAGTGATTTTTAGCATGGAAGCAAATCTAATTGTTTTTCTAGTATTCTTGTGACAATTTTCTAGATTATTTTACGTGGTTTTGTGCATAAATGTGAATTTATTTAAAATGGAAGGTATTAATTGACAACTTAGTTTGTGTAAATGAAGTTCTTGATATTCTTATTAAATTTCTCTCTTACTCTTTTACCCTTTCTGGTGTTTTAATTATGTGTTTACCAGTAGTACTGGTAAACCCAGTGGAAGGTGCCCCTACCACTGGAAAGGGAGTTGGAACTAGATGATCTTTAAGGTCCCTTCCAATTCAAACCACTCTATGATTACTGTGNNCGATCTGCAGAATGGGGAAGCCTCCTGCTGTGCTGCAGGACTGGACTGTTCCTGCTTAGGGTGGTATTTGTCCTGGGTTTGTTTCTACCAAACATCTCTTCAAGGCCACTTTTCTGGCTTGTCAAGAATGTTCTCAGTTCTGCCCTTCCATGCATCTGTAACTCTTTCACACTCAGCATTCAATGCAGACTACTGGAGACTATGATTTGTGTGCATCTAGGTGGAATAAAAATGCTGACAAAAGCTCAGTGGGCCCCACTCCATCCCCCTCTGCAGTATGGCAATCTGTTGCTAAGAACCACTAATCAGCTCAGCTAAGCGCAACCTGTTCTTCCAGGGTTGCCACAGGGCATGACTGCTGCCCTGGGGGGCTCCTGAGCAGAGCAGGCATCTCACATCTCCTCTGAACCAGACCAATACACTGCAGATTTGTGCACTGTGCCAGCCACTGAGGCGAGAAGCTCCCAACATCTTTGCACAGCACTCTGTGCTCTAGGAAAGGCACCAGCCACAGAATGCTTTCTGAGCTTCAGTCGGGCCCCTGAGGTTTGCATAAAGCAAGCATTTCCTGAGTCATGGTGCCTGAAAACGTGTGTTCAGATACATTACCTACCTTTAAAGGGTATGACAGTTTAATTTAGTTTTATGCTGCTTCATTTGACAGTAGGCAGAACACAGAGAACTCCAGGTCTCTACCATGTAATTTTTCCAGGTGCAAATTTTGCTTATTTGGTAATCATGGCACTGCCCTCATCTCCAGCTGCACACAACTCAGCAGTTGGGTGTGCAGACACTGGCCTCATTATGGCACTTCCCACCACTACAGCTTTACTTCACAATCATTCTGTACTTCTACATTACTGTCTACTTCTGCCCAGAAAGTAATTTATAGCAGAACTGGTACCNATGAGTGGAAGTCAGTAATACAGACCTTATGGCAATACTGGCACCATTCCCTGATGCAACACATGAACGGGGAAAAGCTGTATGAAACAAAGAAGACATTGAGAAAATGTAATTAATGAGATTACCAGTTTTATGCACCATCACTTAAGGCTTATGCAGGCCAAAGAAATCTCATCTCTAAGCTCAGTCAAGAGCATCTACAGACACATGCTCATTGGTCTCATTTCTGTGTAGCACTGAGTGGATATTAAACCATTTTGAAGGTATTTAAATCCATACATATTTAGAAATTCACAGAACAAGACCACCTGCCCCACACAGTGCATTACATGAAAAGATTAGACCGCAATCAACTAATTTTTAAATGTACCTGAATTTCCCCAGTGGAGAATCTATTTGTAACTGCGACTGCATTAATCAGAAGCTGATTAAAAAGAAGGAAAACCCCAACTCCAAATATACTAATTCTTTGTTCCTGGACACAACCTCTGATCTGGGAGGCAACTACACTACCTGCTCCTCTCTAAGTGAATGCACAGGAAAAAATCTGCCAGCAGAATCAGTGATGTAAGAGGAGAAAGAATAATGACCAGAATATAAACCAAAGTATTTATTATGGCTACAGCATTTAAGAACATCTCAGGAATGTGGATGAGATGCAGCAGCTATTCTTCTTTTCCTTTCTGTGTTAATCAGAGATACAAGCTGGAGTATTTCTGGGTGAACAAACTTCCCTGCAAAACAAAAGAAAGGGAAGGTTAATGAAAAATGCTCTCATTTTATCATGTGTGAAAGGCTGGCATTGGAATGATAGCAGGGATGTCACTTTAGGCTCAGAATAAATGACAAATTATTCTTTTAAGAAAGTGAATGCTGAATGAATTATGGAGTAAGTGTAGTTACACCCGTTCTTCACAAAAAGCTTGAATTTTGTGCTCTATTTAAGACACTTAAGAGCTGAAAAATGGATGTACGCTGACCGAGATAATCTGATGCTACTTATTGTGCTACAGGAAACCACTCCAATTATAGGTGCACTTAGGGTATATGCTGTGGGCTTTGCTCAGACACCAGCTCAGTTTAGGTTGTTGAATTCTGGTAGGGGAGCAAAGATGTCAGTTAGAAAATAAAGCATTACAAGCTTTGTTCATGTTGTCCTGTTTTTTCCTTTGCTAATCAAAGTCTTACAGAGAGATTATTATTTCCCTAGGGAGTCACCAAAGTACAAATGGGACTTGTCAGGGGCTGTTTGGTGACTGCTAGTCCTCTTATCCCTAGAGCTTGTCTATCCCTAGTTTTTTTTCCCCAGGACACGATGAGTTAGTTACAGTCCTCCTCTGGTGTTCAACTACCTTGTCAAAATGATAAAGATTATTATTTTACCTATCTCTGTTTTCAACTACCACTGTATTTTGCAAAGGATGAAGAGCAGTGGGTAGACTAAAGAGCAACACAGTTGCAACTTAATCATTTCACTGAGGTGGTTCTCACAGGAACCTTGGGCTGGTTACTCACTCACTCGGGGATAACAAATTCTACTTCACTGTTTCCTGAAACATTGGCGGAGTACAAACAAGCTGCTGTCAGACCATTGGTGAACACTGAAGACTCCTTTATGAAGAGACTGGTGTTTCAGGGAGATCCTTACACACATGCAGGTGTAATGAAAGCTCAGCCTCTCTCTAAGGTAAAAAGTGATGTAAAAGGAATTTGGCATAAATGAAATTAAGGTTTAATACTGACAGATAAATGTCATGTATGTTCACATTACATTAAGTTTCCCTAGAAATACTAGGGGATTTGAGCAATGAGTAAAATAACTAGTTCTCACTTGCTCCAAATGTCTGTCAGAGAGAAAAAAAAAATGCAATTTATATATTTCGTTTATGAAAGGAAAGGAAGGAAAGAAAGGAAGGAAATAAGAAGGAAAAAAAAGCCCAAATGTCATACCAGCAGTTGAATCGAAAAAATCCTGCAGTCTGCCAGGTGTGTTTTCCAACTCTTCATACTCAAATGCTTGCAGTACCATCTCACACTGATCCAACTGCTTTACAAACTTGGCCTCTGCAGTAGACTGGTTTTCATATTCCTGAAAAGATTTGCAGTTATAAGAAAATAATTTTGTTACTCTGAAACAGAACATTAAAATCTCTTTATAGATCTAGAATTTTCTTCATTAGTACAAGCCAGTCCAGAAATATTCAGCACAATTATATCTTTCACTTTATTTTTACAAACACACAGTGGTCAGCAAAACACTTGAAACTTGCCAATTTTATATTAAATGCAGTGGGACGTAAAATACAATATTTTGCATAATTAACTCTAAACATACCAATTGTTTTGGCTGAATCAGGGATGATATGGAAGCAATTCTGCATGACATACAAGTTAAACAATAGGTTTGATTTAACATTATTTTATAAAGATCATTTCAGGCCTGGTTAAGGCTATGAATTACTACAGTGTGTGTCTATGCACTGTCACCATCTATTTTTAAGACCTATTTTGCACTTTTCTCACCACTTGCTGTTTCTATATGGAGTTGTTCTTTATATTTCTCCTGTCATTACTGCCTAATCTTTTTGGTCTAATCTGTCTGAGCTGCTTATGTCTCTCCTAGGAGATAGGAAAGGGAGTGGTTAAGGGGTTTCCTCCCCTTCAGAATTTAAGTTCTTTAATCTCTCTGCTATCTTTTCCCTCTCCTACAGTCATCATCAGTGTATATTTATGAGCGATTCACATTTCTAGTCAACTTGAACAAATCTGCTGTCATTTGCTTCCAGTGATGGCTGCAGACAGGTTTGGCATTGCACTTTCTCTTTTCCAAATCTACTGCATTGTATGTGATGTCTCATAAGCAGGTCTTCCTGACTCTCCTGACTTCCAAAACCAACCCCATAAAAAGGAGTTTTCTTCTGTGCAGGTTACCATCACCTTGATAGCACTGGCAGGACTGACCCTACTCATCATCCCCACCACCACTAATCACACCAAAGTACACACTGGGCCCATCTGTGCTCCCAGATCCACAGAACCTGTGGATCATAGTACTTCCACAGAGAAGAGCAGCACAAGTGCAGGAAGTTCTGACCACAGAATCTGGCATTCCTTTCTGCATCTTAAGACAAAAACTGTGGTGTGTCATTCACAGTAGCAAGATCCTGGCTTTGTAGTTCCAGCACGGTGCTGCTCAGATAATCGTGACAGTCATTTCCTTGTCTTGCATACTATTAGGAGCCTGTTCTTAGGCTTATTACTTTACCTTTGAAGTCAGAAATCCAGATTTTGATAGTCATGATTGATTGGTAATCTATTTAGACTTCAACAGTACTTTGAATTTCCAGTTACATCTTCATCATTATTTTAGTAATAAATTTCATTTCGGTGTTTTTAATCTCATTTTTCTCTTTTCAACCGCAGCTTTGCCTCATTTTTAAATTAAGTACTACTTATTTTCTTAAATCTATTTATTTCTGCTCTATTTTTTTATAATCTACTTTGTGGGGGAGAGGGTCCCTCAAAGACAACAAACTCTTGGCAGCATTACAAAGGCGAACTTCAGGAAAAGGAGAAGTAGAGCTGTTCACCTCTAAAAGCTGGTCCCACCTCCAACAATTAGGTGGGAGTATCAATCTGTTATCCACACCTCAGCTCACACTGCCCTCCAGAACCATCAGATATTACATGTGCAACTGTGCACAGTGCTGAAACAAACACTTACTGTTTCCTCTCCACAGGTGGTTAAGACTCTGAAATAACAGTGTACTTTGGAAAAACACTAACTGGTCTCTCTTCAACACCACAGGCCATCTTTTAAAAATCATTCCCATGCTTTTGCACTTGAGACTAAAAAGCAGGACAGGGCTGAAATATGCTGACTCATTTACTTGACTGTTTTTTCAAACATATTTGGGATTAAGTTATAAAGTGAAAATATATCTGAGGCATCTTTCTGCTTCCTCTCTCCTCTACACTACACTCACCAACCACCCACCAACACCATCCAAACCAGCAGTCCTTGTAAAGCTGAAAAGCAAAGAGAGACAGAGACAAGGGCAGGGCAGTCCAAGAAGGAGTTGCTAAGAGTGTCAAGAGATCTTGTTCTGCTCAGCACTGGTCCATAACCACCTTCACTCACAAAAAAAGAATCATAGGGAAAAGTCTCTGGCTAGCTGAGAGCATAGTAGCACACCAAGTTATCAGAGGCTTCTTATTTTCTTTTTCTCTTTTATTGTTTTCTTCTTAAGGAGCAACTAGTTGTTCCACTTAAAACAACACTAGAGGGACTACATGTTAATAGTAGATTTTTAGGGTACTCTCTTTGCCATGTGGGTTGCACTCATGCTAACAAATTGCAGGCACAGTGCAAATAAATAATCCTGAAGGTAGAAACAAAGACCAAATTATCAAAAGTGTGCACATATTAAATTATGGTAAATGAGAATGATGAAAAGCTAACATGCTGAAGAACTGACTCCATACTGAACCAGCTCTTACAGTGTCAGAGGAGAAGACTGAGACCAGCAAAGAAAAAAACCCAATTATACAAACTAACCTTATCTATCAAAACCTCATTTTCCTCAATTATAACAGTTTCTCAAGAGAGTGAACCAGTGCTCCCTAAAAAAATACATACATATTATTTTCCATATCTGATGATGTTGGTTTACCCCCTTTACCTTAAAATATAGCTCCGAGAGTCCATTCTCACTGCCTGTTCAACCACACAACAACAGGGAAAAAAACCCCAAAATAACCCTAAACCTAAAACAAAACCACAAGCAGGGTGTTGTAGCGAAAGGCAGAAATTGGATGTAAATATCTGGAATTTAAATACACTCTAAGTAGAAAAGAGTATGAATGTAAGATACAGACTCAGAGTCCAAGAAACATAGAATACATTGTTTGAATGAGAAGTTTTGGATACAATTCCCCCCACACAACCGTATGCCAGGAGGAGATAAAGCATAGTAATTATAAACTTGAATTGTTTGGAAATAATCTAATCGTCCCTCATTTGCAAGTATAAAAGATCTTACCAATTAACAGCATGGGTTCACATGAAAATGGTTAAATGACCTTCAAAAACAAGATACTTTATAATACAAACTTTTAAGGAACCCAACAGCAGAAATCTCCAATGTTTGTAGAAAAGCATGGGTTTTTTCGTCACAAAAGTTAAGTTTAAACTTTAGTTTATTTAATCATTTTAAGTTACTACTAAGTATCTTTGTCTAATGGACTTTCTTAGAAAGAAATGAAAGCCACAGAAATTACTTGCATAAAAAGCAGAAGATAATCCACAGCACTATCACCTACCATTATTTTTTTTCCTGTATTAAAAGCTGCAAGTGGCCAGATATGAACGAAAGTGATAATGTAATAAAAAATCAGATTTACATCCAGAGGGCTGGATGTAGAGGACAAACTCTTCGTTCAGCCATACAAACCAAGCCCTGGACAGGTTCATCTGGAACTCCGAGAGGCTAGGGGCAGAAGAGGGTTATTTTACCAAAGTCCAAGGTTTCTGTTTGAAAAGGATCCTAAAATGACCTTGACTCATACTGTTAAGCTTTATCTTCTATGCAAATAAATCTCACTTTCTTGAGGTCAAGTAAGAGATGGCACTATTTCACAGGTACATGGGAAGAAGGTAATGGATCACCCTAAATTTTAACACAGAATTAAAATAATGCAAACTTACTTCCCAGAGTTCATAGATTTCTTTTCTGAGGTCCTCTGATAGAAGCTGGGTCAGTTGTTGCATAGCTGCCTGAAAAAAAGAACCCATTTTCATTTATCTATTTTCTGAGCAACACTTTTATCATTATCTTTTCTGACTAATTATCTAGTTGTTACCAAGCTAGCAGCAACATCCACTATACATCAATATTACTGTATTGTTTTGGCATGGCAAGGTTTGGCTACAGCTCTGGCCAAGGCAGTAGCATCTCTGGGATAACATATTTAAGGAGAGGGGAAATCCCTGTGCAACTCCACCCAGAGGGAGGAGTGAGAAACAGAGGAAAAACTCTGCAGATACCACGGTTAGTGAAGAAGGAGGAGGAGCTTCAGATGCCAGAGCAGAGGTTCCCCTGCAGGCTGTGAGGAAGATCATGGTGAGGCAGCTGTGCCTCTGCAGCCCTACAGAGGAGCAGAGATCCACCTGCAGCCCCTGGAGGTCCACAGTGCAGCACATATCCACCTGGGGCCCATGGAGGATTCGTAGCAGGGGGATACTTAAAGGAGGCTGTGACCCTGTAGGAAGCCTGAGCTGGAGCAGGCTCCTGACAGAACTTGTGACTCCAGAAATTGTTCTGCATGCTCTTTGTGTTCTCCCAGCTGATCAGTCTCACTTCTGTGCCATCCCTACTGTTTGCCAAGTAACATGAAGGCTGCTTCTGAAACAATATCACAGGCAAGACAAAGGTTGCATGTCATGATTGTTTCTCCACTTCAATTACAGGATATAGTGTCACAATATGGCTCCCTATTGCTTTGCCACCACTGAAGCATCCAGGTCTCATTCCTTCTCACCTCCTTCCAGCTCTGGAACTCATCAGATTTCAAGGTTAGGTGAACTCCAAACAACATCCTCCCTTCCTCCAAAAAAACCCCAAAACTTCTCTTTTTAATCAGGTTCATTTTCTGCTGCCTTCGTGTTGGTGAGACTCACTGGTTAAAGTTACTGCACAAGCAGCAAACTTCGGAGCCAGCTCAATGTCAGCTGTAGAGCAAACAGAAAAAAGGAGAACTCTGCAGTGGAAGCAAGAGTATTGATAACTCACCTCAAGCCACCTCCTGAAGTGGCTACCCACAGTCTATTTTTACAACAAAGTATTTCAGAGTCATCCCAAATGTTTAATGCTTTACTCTCCTTCCCACAAAGTCAACAGAAAGTCCTCACTGACTGAAATGGGAGCAGAAGGAACTGCAAATACTTAAGAAAACTTCTTAAACATACCTAGGCATCAAAATCTCTTTTCCCTTGCCTAAACTAAAACGAGAATTCTCTCTAGACCAAAGTTGAAGGCTGATTCTCAGTGACACAACAACCCTTAAAGGCTTCCAGGAAAGAGGTTTCTTCTGTTCAGTGATTTGAAGCTCCTTGAAGAGTGTAATGAACACTTCAGTGATTATTCTCCCCGCTTTTATGCTTATCTGGTTAAAACTAGGGGCTGGGGGGCCATGATTAACTCTAGGAGTAAGCCCTTTCCTAGGAAAGTGGAAATTAAAGATCTAAGGTGCATTTGGCACTCTTGAAGTACTGACTAATTTTGGTGCTTCTTTTTTTCAATATACTTCCTAATGTGTTCTTACACTGAACAAAAAAAAACCTCTGAAGAGTTTCTAAGGCATGACATTGCCCTCTAGCTGCGGCTACAGAAATGGTTTACATTTTCTTCAAATAATGCCACAAACCAAAAACAACAAACCAACAGTTTGGATAAGTGCAAGGCCAAAAATAAAGTGATTCTAGGCATACTGCACTCAAAGAATCACAACAACAACAACAAAGAAACCTGCATCTGAGGTTCTGTGCAAAAGGTTTAAATGAAGCCTCTGTCAACCTCATGATTTGGCACCACACACATGATCTGACATGAACTGTTATCCATCCCACTCAGTGCACCTTCTCCCTGCTCCTCACCTCTTGGTAAGGCTGCTGAACATGACTAATTCAAGCTACCAAACTGCAGCTAGTTCAGGAATAAATGGCCATGGTGAAGATTACTTCAAGGATTCTTTCATAACTTTGTACTTGGTGACATTATAGGTACAAAAATCACAATGAAGTAAAAACTCTTACTTGGTTGTGGCAGGCTTGTCCAATGCCAATGACAGTATTGTATTGCTTGGAATGTTCCTTCACCACCACCAGAACATTAAAACACACAGAATGCTCTGCAGCTGTGGCTTCACACCTTATGTTCATACCTCTTCTCTCCTGTGTTTCTCCTCTTTTGGGATATTATCTGCAGGAGCAATATCTCCAACAATGCATTCTGCCATATCATGAACCAAAGCTAATCGTATGCACCTGACAAGAAGGAGGGACAGAATAATTAGTTTTTCAGCATTTTAAGTTGAAAACGTCTCCAAAAGGATAAGAGACTGCAGAATTTATTCTCCTTCATATACTCTAAAGGTGGGTTGGAGCTTTTCTTAAACTTTATGTAACATTTTCCACGTTTTTATTAAGGGGAGTATTTTCCACCTAGACATGGTTTTGATTTCTGATTTCTAGTCCCTACTGCTTGGAAATGTAGATTTAAGTACAAATACACTGTATACCAGAGTATAATATTCAAAAGTAATGTACTTAGCTTTTGTATACTTGGCTTTTGGAGATGTTGTGGAAATTAACTACATTAAACACTTCACATTATTCCTGCAACAGGTAGAAGGTAATCTGATTGGAGCAATCTCAAATTCAGTATATAATCTGTCACTCACAGTTCTGTAGCTATGCCAGTCTGCAGCAGAACACTCAAAAAAGCCTTCATATCAGCTCCTACAGCTTTCTCTGCTATGCTGGAGGATTTCTGTGGCTCCTTACTGCTGCTGAGTACTCCTTCAGTCTGTCAAAATCCACATGGTCTATGGCTCTGACATGGCTGTCTGTTGCTCCACATTGTTTTATAACCAGGGTCTCCAGCCTGTTTATTTACTGCTTGAAAGAAGACCAGCTTTGAACCTCTACCCTAAGGACTCGCCTCAATGCTAAGATTTAAGCAATAAAGTTTTTAGCCCCTTTCAATTGTCCAGGTAAACAGGACCGTGTCCAAAGGATAGAGGGAAAAGACGAGAGGAAAGGATTTCAAATTCCTTCAGTGTGATTTAAAAGCTCTTACTCCGGACGACAGCTTCTTTCAGCATTTTTTTTTTCAGCTCTCCCACAACATTAACGTATGGTCGTGCAGAGGCAGTCTCACCTGTCCTTGTTAAGGCTTTTGTCTTCAGTCACCAAAGCCATCATCGCCATCCTGTACATATGGTCGGAGACGCTCTCTGGGTTTGCCACGTTCCTGTACACCCATCCGGTCCGCGGTACTCTCTGCGCCCGTGCCACAGAATCACAGAATCAGTCAGGTTGGAAAAGACCGCAGAGATCATCGAGTCCAACCTCTGCGCGGATACCGCCGTATCCACCAGACCACGGTACTGCAAAGGTTAAACCCCTCGGTTTTGCAGGCCCTCGTTTCAGAGACACCGGCAGAAATTCCGCCCCACAATGGCCTCTAGGCTCCGGAGAGCTCTGATCTCCCAGCGAACACCTGCCCCAAGGCTGTACCTGGCCAGGAGCACGGCCCGGCCGCAGCAGGCGCCGCCGCGCCACAAGGGCCGGGACACGGCGGCACCGCTGCGCTGGCACAGCGCGGCTCACCCCGGCCTCCGCCAGCCCGGGCACTGCCGGGGAACCCGGGCACTGCCGGGAACCCGGCCCCAGCCC
>VZTT01021774.1:20785-49868 GCA_013400855.1 Buphagus erythrorhynchus
AAAAAAAAAAAAAAAAAAAGACACATTACAATGAGAACTAAAAAGATGTTAGCACTTCCAGTTTTTGTTTTGCTGACTCCACAATCTTTAGTCATATGTAAAAATTTACACAAGATTTTTATTAAGTGATTCTTTACACCCACAACTTTACTATTTCTTTGAAAGTGGATCATAAATCCCCCAAAATTTTTAAAGCTAAAACCTGCAGCCACATGCCATTGAAGTTCCCAGGGATTTTTCAGCATTACAAATTGTCTTCTGAGGTACCACGGCTTTTCATATCCTGCATTTTTCATATGGGAAATCTAATACAGCAACCTGAATTTCTTCTGTGCAGAAAAATACTGATTTTAACTTTTCTGCCTTTTAAACCATGTTTCTTTAGATGGGTCAAATATTTAGAGCATTTATTTTCTTTCTTTCTTTTTTGGGGTTTTTTCTTGTTGTTTTGTTTTTGGAGAAAGACTTCATTTGGACACTTGATCTTGAATATGTTTTAATGCAAATTTTTAATCAGTTTGTGGGTCATGTGGACATAGCTAGACAGAAGACACACTTTTTAATGAAGTAGGTATCTCGATTTGGCTTTTTGGCCAAGTGCATTGACAGACATCATCCATATATGCTGTCCCAGGTGGAGTTGTGTATCTGCTCAGTGAGAATTTAGTATTTAGTTCTTAATTGTTTTGCTGACAGCAAAGTTACTGAATGTTTTCACAAGCGGAGGAGTGAGATCCCTGCCGGAGAGCTCTCTGAGTGTGAGAGCAGCACAGCACTCATGTGAAGACTGAAGGAAGCATTTCAAGACTGGTGGAAGTTGCAATAGCCCTGTGCAAGGCACCCTGACAAACTGCTGTGCAAAAGTGTTCCAGTGCAGGGCACTGACAGGTCGGGGCAGCGACATTAGGAGGATGACAGCGATGCTGGAATGATGAATCCACTTGAAAAATACTCCCTGCTTTTTTAACTGTTCAGTGGGTTGTTCAAATTAATGACAAAAAAGAAGCGCGTTATAAAACCGTTGGGGCAAAACTTGTGATTGTCTTGGACAAGGTAGCTGGCTGGCCTTTGTAAACTGGTAAACTTGTAAACTGAGCAATTCACAATTCACAACAAAAGCTATCCCAATAAAATGTTTGTCTGCTGGCTTCTTTGTCTAGCTGCTTTTATTTTTACTTTTTTTTAAAGGTTTGATTTTTACGCAGCTTGCCAGTAAGATTCTTGATCTCTCAAAGTTCTGTATTTTCTTTTTCTGTGTGAGCATTTCAATCAAACCAAATATGACAACTTAAAGACGTGCAGATGGCTTTTGAGCTGGAGAGAACTGGTTGCCTAAACTAGCTGGTAGAAAGGGGGGGGTCTTCTACTTGGTTGACTGAAATTTGGCTCTGTTAATTTAATAACAACTTTTTCCTCAACGTTTGTTCATATCTTAAAGTTTTTTACCTTTCCTGATACGGATTGTGATTCTACTAATGGTAAGCATTTCTTCTTTTTTCTTTCTTTTTTGAAAGTCCAAGGGATAAGTATAAATTCCCCTCAAATATCCAATTCCATAAATATTTTGGATTTTTTTTTTACACTGGAGTGTGTCCATTATTCATCACTGTTACCTGACTTTCTCTTGTGGACATTTTGGTATAAAAATTTTAAAAATAATAAGCATATGCAGAAAGGTTAAAGAGAAATTCTTCCTTTCTCATAAAACCACAAAGCTTATTTTCCGTGATTGAATACTTCTTTGATTTCTTTTTTTATTTCAGTTTTTTTTCAATTTTTTTTTCTTTTCAATTTTTTTTTCAATTTCCTGTTCCCTCACAGCTTAGCTCCTGGCAGCTATGTTATAAGGTAAGTAATCTAAGTAGATATTAATCTGAAAGTAAAAAGTGTTTTGCTCAACAAAAGCTGCAAGACTCAGTTTGTTGGCAGAGGAAAAAGTGTTGGTCTCGCCCTTCCCTGTTCTTACTAAGGAATGTTTTAATGTCCAAATTAGAAGACTAAAATACTATCAAGCAATAATATTTCAGGTAATTGAATTTGGGATTTGTGAGTTTTTTTGTGCTCATTGCTTGGTGATTAAGGACTGGTCTTGGATTTTAACTTTTCATTTTTGAAATATGAACTCTTTATTTTTAGACAGATTAATCGGACGTTTTGTGGCTGATGGCCAAGATGCTCAATTACAGATTTAGCTATAAAGTTACAGCTCCATTTCGTGCAACTTTTTGCTTTGAATTTGTGACTTACCACACGCACATTAAAAGGGAAGACCAACAGTGAGCAGCTGCCATACGATCCCCTATTTCACTTGCAAGCAGTGAAGTGCTTGAGCAGCACTGTGCATCATCCCTGCGGGAAGCCCATTCCTGAGCAGGGAGTCCTTGGACCCAGCTAAATGTTTTCTTCACCTCTGAATGCAGCTGTGAGCAACAGGCTGTACTGCACCAAATACAGTTTGTTGGCATCGGCTTGAACTTCATTCTGCTGGGGGTTTTTTTCTCTTTTCTGCATGTAAACATTTCAGTAAACCTTTCTGTTGGTTTCTTGGCTGCAGTATTCCTGGAAAACAAAAAAATAGGAGATCTTTTGTGACCTACAAAACATGGAAATGAGAGTTTCAATGAGCAGTTGGAAGTGGTGCCTCCAAAATCTTGTTTGCAGGTGTTTTTTTGGCCACCAGCAGAGCACAAAAAATGCCACAGTCACACTGTCTGTGAGGAACGCAGCTGAGATACAGGCTGGACAACACTCTAAGCTTGTCTTAAACAGCTTCCTGGCTGAAAAATATTCTGCTAAAGAGGTCATAAGTAATTTTTAATACTAAATATTTTCATGACTTGAACTTTTCACAACAAGAAAATACAAATGTGCCACTTTTAAAATACATTCATTGGAAATCATTTGCAAATAAGCAAACTTGTCAAAAATAGCCTACTGAAATAATTATGTAAAGCACTTTTATTTAGGGAATGATATTTACTGCTCCAGTATCAGATATTCTCAAAAACATGTTGTAAAAACTGATCCCATGCCAACATCTTCGTGATTCTTCTAATCCCACTGGAGTTGTGTGAGTTTAATTCAGTGCTGTTCTATTATCATTATCAATGTATTTTTGACAAGTGAAATAAAACATTTAAATGTTTTATCCAAAGTACTTTGATAAATAGGTAAATTTTTTATCCAAAGCATTTTCATGTATATCTCTTTGCTCATAGGATGCCTCTGTTTAAATTTCTCCCTCATTTGGTCCTTGAAACCTTTATATGTTCAGGGGAGGATGGACAATGCAAGCATGTGCTGTTATACTGAGTGTGAGAAGTGGGAAAAAATACTTCTCTTCAAATCAACAGAGTAATCTGGACAAAGCAGTCATTTGTTTTCATTTTTAAAATTAAAACAGGAATACCAGGTCACAAACTATCATTCAAAATTTAAATAAATCTTTCTGAAAACATTTTTTCTCAATTTTAGTTCTATTTATCATCCAAAACTCTTTTCAAATTTGACACAAATTCTTGCATAGTTTCAGCCTCTGTCTCCTTCTACTGACAGATAAGCTACATAGGTAAAAAAAAAATACTTGCTCCAAAGATACCACTTGGATATTGAATAAGTATCTGTTACCTTAACAACAGCAATGGTTAAAATTACAATAAATTCAGCCTCCGGTCCTGTGAAACACATTATCTTTTTAAAGAAGAATGTATATGTATGTTTTGCTGTTTGCTTTTGAATCACCCATGGCTGCTGCTTGATCACAAATTTGAATTATGGAGACAATCTTCCAGGCCCTGCTGGTAATTAATCGCTGTAACTTGTGTGTGCCTTTGTGAATCCAGCAGTGTGGCTGCAGATAAACAACTAATTAGCACTTTTATACAAGTGAAATGGATTTCCAATTACTGCTATCTCCCCCCTCCCTCTTCTTCTTCACATGCATTTTTCTTAGGCATTAGGGATGCCTCATGGCTTACCAAACCAGATAGTCTTGTCTTTCTCCCTTTCTCTCTCCCCCATTCAGCAAGGGTTTAATCCAAGCCAGGCTGCAGAGCTGCTGTGCCTGCCCTCATGCTGCTGTCTTGGTGGGAGAAGCCTTTTGAAGGAAAGAATGAACTTTTTAGGTAAAACAAGAAAACATAAAAAGCATTTGAGCAAGAACAGTGGTAGTAGTTTAAATCAGATGTGGCACTGCCAGAGAGCTGTACTGGGAAGAGGCTCTAGAATGATCCCAGGTCCCTAGATTAGCTCAGGACTAAAAGGAAAAAAATGTGACCAGCAGTATGTAATGTATATGGGCACAAACTAGGAAATCCAGAGGAATCTGTAACACGGTGTATTACAAGCAGCATAGAGGTGCAAACTAGTCCTGTGACCTGCTTATCTGCAGAAAGCTGGGACTGGATCCAGCTACTTTGATCCTCCGAGAAAGGAGGGAATGCAGCATCATGTACAGCTAATTTGGTAGAGTTCAGCTAGAGTACAGCTCCAGCCCTAACGGGGCCAGATGGCGTGACCCCGTGCTGTGCTGCCCGCCTGCCCAAAGCACAGCACTTCCCCTTGGCAGACAAGTGCCTTTCCACCATGTGGGATGTCTGTCTTCAGAGTTGCTTCAAGAAAAAATAAATGCCTTGCACTTCTTCTGCTCCAAAGAGGGACCCACATCTTGAGCACAGTAGTCCTCTGTTTCCACCAATGTACTTGGAAATCTTTACAGCATTCCACCAGAGCCAATGCAACTTTGATGCTTTATTTCTCAGAGGCAGAGCAAGTATGGAACATATTACCTTGCTGGGAAAATTCTGACTTGGATTATTGCTTTGGCACTTTCCAAGTGGCCTTCTCACTCTGTATCCCAAAGTGTCTCACAGGGTAATAAATTACATTACCCGCAACCAGTATGACCTCAGTAAGATCCACCTATGGCCAAGAACAGCTCCACGTTCCTGTCAGTTAATTAGTGGTGTCATTCATTAACTGAGGAAGTGAGAGCCAGGAAGCAACTCTTTATAGCCAGTGTCACAGCATGGTACAAAAGACATCTAACCAGCCACCACCAGCTGCCTGAAGGGAGGTTAGATATTGACAAGGAGTTTGTTCCTGACCCGTGGAAGAGGCATGGCACACACAGAGACACCCTTGCATGCACACCCCAAGCATGGTCACATTTGGGGGTGTCATCCAACCTTCCTGCAAGCAAGGCCTGAGCTGCTCTCACCTTAAGCTCTGCAGTGCTCGGACTCTAAACCTTAACCCTGTGTAATCTGATGGGGATAGCTTCCCAATCCTGCAGCCCTCTAAATTCAGGCTAAAACTTGCTCCTCTGATGCACAGAGACTGGTGTATCTAATCACACACAGCATACTGATACAGAATTAGGGGAGCTTAGTTAGGCTGCTTGCTGCTTCTCTGTGGCCACCCAGGGAGCCTTTCTGGAAACAAGGATCAAAGAGTCCATATTTCAACGTGGAGTGACAAAGACATCTCTGCTTCTGCACCCTGGCACAGTTAGTGCCCAAATTTGATCCATGCAAGCCCAAGTGCTAAACTGAGGCACAAGCCCATGGAGAGCTGGAGGAGCAGAACACAGCTCTCTGTGCTCCAGAGGGAAAGGTCCACACTGTCCCGCTGGCTGGAAATGCTGGTGTGGATGCTGCTGGCAGCATGCAGAGAGGCTAATGCTGCTCACAGTCCCCCACAAGGGCACAGAGCTGGAGGTGAGGTGTTAAGATGATTTTGATCCCTATAAAAGGCAGACAGAGAGCACTGCAGAGACATGTATGAGCCTGAATGCATCTGTAGTCTCAAGATCTCATAGATATGCAGATGTACTATGATGGGCTTCTCCCTGAATGCTGGCATTCTTGGTCTTTCTGCTCCTTCCCAAACACCTCCCTGACAGCCTACAGAGCTCTTTGGTATCACTCCTTATTCCATCAGAATTCATCCACCTCTCTTAACCTCCTTAACTCTGTCAACAACCTTCTTCACCCTCCCACAGGCAACAGACATCCCCTAGAACTTTTTTTTTTTTTTTTAACATATGACAAATTCCTTCTTTTTTTTCCCTCTCTTCCTCTGCTCTGCTCCACACTGCATATTCTGGAAGTCACCTTCAGACCACACTGGAGTGTTACCTCTATTGCCCAGGGCTAGGATCATGTTACAGCTTTCCTCTTCTCACTAAAGACGTGTGCTCTGATTTGAACTTCACCAAAGTTCAAGGATGTTTGGAATCTGGACTTCTGGCTTGGACCCCTCTCAGTGCCTCGTGTCAGCATCTAGGAGCTGACAGAAGCTGTTTGCAGCTGAGGCAGCCAGTTCTACAAGATGCAAATGACCAGGAATAAAAGAAAGAAACTCTATCCCTCTAATTAAAGCTGGCCTCATGAGGAATTGCCTGGCCTCTGGAGACGTAGCAACATATCTTTCTTCCCATGCAAGCCACCAGTCAGGCAGTGCTCACCTGGATACTGGAAATCTCAACAAGCAAGAAGATTTCGGGAGTCTGGGGTCACATATCCTGGCCTGGTTGGCACACACCTTCATATTCTTGCTTTCTTTTCAAGGGACTGGGCTAGGAGAAGCTGACGGAGAAGATCTTTGCAGATAGATAACTCCATTTGGCACATGGCTGCTTTCCCTTTGCAATGGCTTTGGGGGAGAAGAGGTGATGGACAGAACAAGTGGTTTTTTGCTTTTTATTTATTTCACTGGAGTAGGCTTGGCCAGCTCAGCTTTGACTCAATGTGCAGGACTCAATGTGCAAAGGATGGTGAGGGGAAGACAAGATTTGTTTCAAAGGCCTTGTCAAAGAGCAGACTGTGTTCCTCTGCTGGCACCTCATCTCCTCATCTCAGCAGCATTCATTGCATGGAATTATGCCTGCTGCTGCTGGGGGATGTGAGAGAGGTATCCCAAGCTGTGCTCTCCACATGCCCCTCAGGGAGGGGATCTTACAGCACCAGCCAGGTGTCTATGCAAGCCTAGGGGAGCCTGCCCAGTGTCAAAACAAGCAGGGCTGTCATTTTCTCTTCTTCTGCCTACAGGAACTGAAAATTTCCTTCCTGCCCTTTCCTCCTGGCAGAAAATAGGCAGCTGAGAGACAGGCCAGAGAGGCCAGGGAGGACCAGTGGCCCACACACTCCTGGGATAGGAGGGAGCTGCTGCAGCCCAGGCTATTTTAAACCTGCTTTTGTTGCACGCTGGCAGTCGCGTCTCTCAGTGCTTTCTTCCTTCTCTGTGTCTCTGTGTGTCTTTGCAGCTCCTTCCTGCTACCGTGAGATGTGTGAACTATATATGGCCTGGGAAATGTGCCCCAGGCAGTATTTTTAACCAGGCCTGGGCTTTGCAGGCTGCAGTGACGCAGTTCGTCCGACTCTGCGAGTTTCTCATGGGAATGCAGGGTGCCCGGCAGCAGCCTGCGATTCTTGGCTGTTGGTGTTTTTGGCCTGCACAATGCAACCCTTGGGGCCCAGGCTAACATCTCAAGACTTGGGAAGCAGCAGACCTTGTGTGTGTGCAGGGGAGGGTTTGAGCCTGGCTGTCACCACAGTGCAGCCTTCTGGTCGTCAGCTGCAGGTCTCCGAAGTGAGGTGACTTTTCCAGCTGGCCAAGTGTTGCCATCAAATCTAGGGAGCTGGGCACACGTATGACCTCCCTAGACACCTGCCCTCTCTTCAAAGACCCTGTTCATACTCTCTGTGGAAATGGTTTTTGTAATATTTGGAACAGGTTTACAGTGATGAAACCCTGGAAAATAGCCATCCAGTGTAGAAAAGACTGAATAAAAATACATTAAGAAATATTTGGGAGCAAATCACTTCAGCTGCTTCACATGCCAAATAAACCTTTGGTCATTCCTCTTCTTCCACAGCTAAAATTCTTCTTGAGTGAAAAGGTGCTGCTGAGGACAAAAAGTTTCCTTAGTATTTTTTTTCCACATTGCTACTCTTAGTTTCAGTTTTATATTCAACAGAGGAAAAATAAAAGGTTAGTTTGAGAGTCTTTGCTGGAAACATTCTGTCCAAAAACATTCTTTGAGCATTTTGACTCTGAGAAAAGACAGAAGCCACTTTAATTGTCTACAGCATTAACATCCATTTATCTCACAGTGCTACTTTTTTATTGAAATTCTTGAAGAAGATAAAAAATATGTTTTAATGACTCAGAACCTTGTAAATTAAAAGGTCACTTAATCAGATTTTCTTCTATGAGAAAATGTTTCTTTTCTTCTTCTTTTAATATTTATGATGCATATAGATTTAAATAACCACGATCTGAAGATTCTCTTATATGACTCTACTGCTGTTGAAGAATGAATCATAGAATCATAGAACTGTGTAGGTTGTAAAAGACCTCTAAGATCATTGAGTCCAACCCTTAACCCAGCACTGCCAAGTCCACCACTAAATCACGTCCCTAAGTGCCACATCTACACGTCTTTTAAAATCCTCTTGGGATGGTGACTCCACCAGCTCCCCAGGCAGCCTGTTCCAATGGCTTGACAACTCCTTTGATGGAGAAATTTCTTCTAATATCCAATACAAACCTCCTTTGGCGCAACTTGATGCCATTTCCACTTGTATTGCTCATTACTTGGGAGAAGAGGCCGACCTCCACCTGGATACAGCCCCCTTTCAGGCAGCTGTAGAGAGTGATAAGGTCTTCCTGACTCTCCTTTTCTCCAGGTTAAACACCCCCAGCTCCCTCAGCCACTCCTCATAGGACTTGTGCTCCAGACCCTTCCCCAGCTTCATTGTCTTTCTCTGGGCTCACTTCAGTGCCTCAATGTCTTTCTAGCAATGAAGTGTTGAAAATTGAACACAGGAATCAAGGTGTGGCCTCACCAGAACTGAGTAACACGGGGATGGTCACAGCCCTGGCCACAAGATTTCTGATACAAGACAACCTTTTCGGCTAACTGGGCCACTTTGTCATAGAAGGAGATCCAGTTGGTCAAGCAGGACCTGACTTCTACAAATCCACACTGGCTGAGCCTCATCCCCTGGCTGGCCTGCACATGCCACAGGAATGCACTCATTCTGATCTGCTCCATGAGCTGCTCTGGCTGATAGACCTGTAGCT
This sequence comes from Buphagus erythrorhynchus, assembly GCA_013400855.1. Taxonomy (NCBI): domain Eukaryota; kingdom Metazoa; phylum Chordata; class Aves; order Passeriformes; family Sturnidae; genus Buphagus; species Buphagus erythrorhynchus. The sequence goes on from VZTT01021774.1 coordinate 29,873, forward strand.
CCCTAGATCTTTCTTCTGACCCTTCTTAGAGATGGGCATAATTGATGTACTTGCCTGCAAACATATATTTGCAAATATATTTGTGTTCCTATATAAATACATACTTTTATCTACCGTTGTTTATATTATTTTTCCTCAGTAAGAATCCTAACTCTAGCAGTGAAGAATTTAAGTCTTTGAGATGCAGTTGATTTTTGTAGGTTTCACTGTGTTTTGGACCACACCCATCTATTTTTTTTAAATGCTTGATTCTAGATTCATGAAAATACCTGTAATTTGTGAAGATTACCCTTTCAGACTTTAAGGATTTACACAGTTTAGGGAATGCTGATCAGTGTTTATACAGTAATAATTTGACCTCTACACCACTCCATTAAATTTATTTTAACTGCTAATAAGGCACAGTATTTCAGTTTGCCAAAAAGTGAATGATCACAGGTATTATCAGAAGACCACAGGGTTTGGTACCGTGACACCAGGCAGTGTTATGGAGAAGACTAATTTCTCAGGCCCAACTGGACCAGTGTAGGGAAGACTCTGTGCCCAGGAAGCTGTTTTTCATGCATGGTTAACTTCTTGGATTTATAAACATTTAGGTTTAAGGGTGTGAGTTCAGCAGTATTAAAAGAAAGCATGAGATACATTTATCATTGATAGGTAAGGCAAAGGAGACAGATAAATCCTCATTACTCCACTAGTGATAAACACCCCCGGGAATTATTTAGGAGCCCAGTGATGTTAGTAAAGATGCATTCCCATTTAGTAAAGAAAATCTGGGATAAAATTCTGACAATGTGGAATATTAGATTAGGTGAAGCAAGGAATTTATCTTGCTTGGTGAGTTTTATTTTCCAAGTAGATATTTGCTCATGAAAATAGAGTTTATCTTAACATGGTATAATATCAAAACTTGGCTTTAATTGTCTTCTTTCTATCAGCAAAGGTCTTAGTTTAAGCACACACATTATTTTGGGATCAAAATGATTTTATCATTCCAGAGATGCTTTCCAAAATGTTCCCATGACATGAATTGGTCAGTGGACTTTTAATTCTGCAGATACCAATTAGAATTCAAGGTCTAAGAGGAAGTTCATTTCTGGGCAGTGAGAACACATTGTGGGTGGTCACAGACGCCACAAAGCCTATGACTTCAGCCACCTGAGAAATTAAATAATGAACCCTGACTGAGGAAGCTTGCAGGCATTACATCATTTACACATAAAAACAAAAAATAGATTTATAGGGCACATGGGTGGCTGTGAGCCAGCAGCCATTCTGGAAGTCTCAGCTATATCCAACAGACTAATGCCCTTTAATACCATTCTTAGTAGAAAGGGATCCCACAAACCTACTCCTCCTCTACTTTGGGTTTCTCTTTCTCAGTTGTTCCTACAAATTGACTGTGACTCTCAGATGTGTTGCCTAAACTGCAGCTGTACAGGGTGTGCTTTGCACTGAAGGAATAGGATGTGTGCCAGGTGTTTTTCCAAACCAGTGTAGCCCTGGAGAGATGAACTGCTGCTGCAATTTAAATGGGGATTGGGAACCAATTTAAAGGGTTTCTAGAGATCTGATGTGTTTGAAATATTTTATTATAGTGGTAGTGACTACTCAGAAGGGGGAATAGGGTTGTTCTATTTCAGAAATTATCCTAAAGGATTACTAACAGTTTGAAAAACAATTATTTGAAAAAAAAAAATATTGCCTAATACAAAAGCTGGAGAACTAATAGCTTACAGTAGTAGCCAAGCAGCAACAGAGCTGCAGCCAGCAGTGTCAGAGGGCATAGCTCTGGTGGTCTTTGTTGGGAATGGGGAGAGGAGGTCCTAAGAATGGCTTTAAATAAAGGAAAAACCACAGGAATGATCGAATGATTTTGCAAAGAGAAGGGCAGTGAGGCTGTTCAGCCATGGGAATAGCTGCTGGCAAAATGAGAAGGCACACAGGAGGCAAAGGTTATTCCTTGGAGTCTGGGCCTCCATGTACACAAAGACAATGATAGGCTCGTTCTGAGTGTCATCAATCCCTGTTGCTTTGGGCTCTGAAACTCCTCCCTCACCCCAAAACACATCCATCACCTCAGGGAGTGGGTTGGCTCATATCCCCGAAAAAGCACCCTCTGCACACTGACCCTGGGCAGTCTTGCTGAAAGCATCTCTGGGATTTCTTTAATTAAAACTTTGATTCGTGCTCAAGCAAGAGAAAACAAACATTGCCCGGCTCCAGCGTTCAGATTCCTCAATGGAAGCCAGATGTCCCAGCTGGTTCCTGCAGCTGCTCTCGGTGTGGCAGCGTGACCTCCTGCCACACGCCACACAAGGGCAGCAGCCGGAGGTGAGCCCAGTAGCTGCCCCAGTGTGTCTTGCTTTCATATTTAGTCTCAAAATATGCTTCCTGGACTTTATATGCTCACTCTTCTCTCTACTTTCCTTTCTCTTTTCTCCTCATTCTTCCCTCCCACCTTGAGACTTGGCAGACAGTGCACTGAGTAGCAAAACGAAGGAAAAAGAAGGAAGAAAAAAGAAAGGAAGAAAGAGCACAGGCCCATGACTCTGTCTCTAGGGCAACAGGTAGGAGCTGCAGAGCACTGGCACTCCCCCAGCCACAGCCCTTGGTGCCAGGGCTGCTCAGTGCCCCACAGAGACTGGTGGGAGGCTCTCTGTCTGTCTGTCTGTCTGTCTGTCAGCACTGGGGAAATGGTGTGAAACAAGTAAGCCCCGCTTGTGCTCCCATGTCAGCCCTTCGTGCAGGGCCACCCCTGTCGGGTGACTGGAGACCAATGAGCAGGCAGGCAGGTGAAAAACATGATCTCAGGTGGCCTCAGATGACAGCCTAAAAGCTGAGACACGTTTAAAACAACAGGGCTAGAAATAAATTACTTCCTCCTCCCAGGGTTACAGCCAGGTCATGCAGGAAGGAGGACAAGATTATCACTTCAGGAAAGAGAAGATGCATTTGACAGCTAAAAATTTTACTGAAATAGATAAAAGAGAAGGCTTTTTCATCTGTTTTCTTTCCTTTGGTCTCTGGACTTCCTTCACCTGCCTCCATCCATCGTAAGCAATCGTCATGGGACAACACATGAAGCTGGGGTCACAGCCCAGAGAGGGCAGGAGGACAGTCAGGTCAAAGTGAGTGGAGGATGAGCAATGCTGAAGCCAGCTGAGCTGTGTGGGCACTGCTGAAAGCCATCCAGGAGACCCTCCAGAGCCTTGTGGGGCATGGGCTGAAGCAGAAAGATGCTTGTGGAGGGGTTGGATGATAGCAGCCTTAAGAATAACATGGACAAAAAGTCACTGTCGCAGTGGCTGGCACTAATGCTTTTCCTGCCTTTCTACCAGGTAAGGTCTAGGAAACATTTTCATATGGATTGGTTACTTTTAGCTACACTACTGGAAAATACGGAAATATGGCAGAGGAGGATAGAAGTTGTGATCAAAATCTAACAGATGTGTCTAATCTGTTAGATTAGAGACTACTGGTGGGGGGGACATGCTCCTGCACCATATGATGTGGGCCCCAGCCCTATAGACTGAGGATGGCATTGTGGTCTGTCTCCAACCCTGACTTTGCCTGAATGTTTTTGAAGGCTGCATTTGACTTACTTGGAAAGGTTTCACTGTGCTGCCCTGTCTCCATTCGCTCAAAAATATCAAGTATTCAAGTTTCCATTGTCTTCAAAACTAAGAAGACTTGCAGAAAGCTCTGCAGAATTTATTTCTGAGGTTTCTGAAATATCAAGCAGCTGACCTGTCTTTCTAGCTGTTGCACTAAATTTCAGAAAAAGCCCAGGGACTATTCTGAAGACTTTTAAGCGATAAACCTAAATTCATCTGACTTCAGTTAGTGTCTGCTCAATCACTGGTGCCTAAAAAACCCTATGTTGTTTGTAGGATCCATGGAGAGTGCAGGAATAATATTCTCAGCCATAAATAATTACAATTGCTGGATAATCTATTCTCAGCCATAAATAATTACAATTGCTGGATAATCTATGACAAAAGAAATTATGCCAGAGTTCAAGATGCCAGTCTCTGTCCTTTCAGAAGTGACAATAGGAGTTTCTCTGCAGGCAGGTATGTTGCAAAGCTAAAATTGTTGTCAGAGAAATCCAGGGTAACCCTGTTGAAAAGAATGACAATATTTCTTTCCTAGATTACGATGATTAAATTTAAATATGGGGCTAATAAATCACCTCTTGCTCAGTCTAGTTGAGCCTTCCACATGTAGTAATGACTTTTCCAGGCAGAATGGGTTGGGTATTGGCAAAGAATAGTGGGCTGTACATTCCCTACATCTGTATCTGTGTGTCTGGAAGGTGTGAAGCATGCCTGTGAATGCTGCAGGGGATGTTCTGTGAAAGAAGAGGCAATAGCAGCAAGAAAAAGAAATAGCCTCTCTCTGATGGAGGCAGAGATCCACCAGCGTAGCTGCACATACTTTCTGTTCACAGAATTGTCTGTCATGTACATCATACCCAGGCTAGATTATTAAAATGGCTTTTCAGCTATATACCCAAATAACCTCAAGTGAATAGACAAAACCAGCAGGACTTCTTACTACACCTACTTACCATTTTTGATTCCTGTAGGATGGTTAATAAGTACTTTTTGGAGCAGTAAAACTTTGCTTGCTTTAGAAAATTTTTCTTGTCTTGGAAAAGTAATGCCTTCTATTTCTAAATTAACACTAAAAAGACATACTTAAAAAGGCATTTTGAAGCCCTCCTAGTTACCTGGATTTAAAAATTCCAAGCAAGTACACAATATGACTTAATTTGAGCTCCAGGCAGGGTTTAGGAAGCATCTTGAAAAAGATCATAGTCTAGAACTTCCTTTCATTGGTATGTTAACATAAAATATTTTGAGTTGGGTTTTTTGTGGTTGTTTCTTTTCTACATTTGGAAGTTAATGTGTCCCAGATCTGTTGTACCTCATCTTTATTTATATCCAAGTATTTTTTTTTCTGTGCAACTTTTATTTTTTAGTGTGGCTCCTTTTGAAAGAAGAATGATAAAAGAGAAAATTGAATCATACCAAAAAAATGTGTCCTTCAGCTTGTCAGAGGTAAAGAAGCGTAGCTTTTATTTTATTACAGGGAGCATGATTATCTCAAAAGCCACTTTATTTTACAGCACCAAATGGTACTTATATTCTTTATCTCTCTGTTTTTCACTTTCTCTTATGGGATTTTTCAAGATTTCCCATTCTATAAAAAATCTGTATATTGCAGACATGAAACTGCCTACTAATGAAAAAAAAATCAAGATTAAATTTCTACATATAGACATTTCTGGGACAGATGAGATGAGCAATTACAGCATCATAACAGTGAGGAGATTTGATGTTTCACATGGTAAAAGATAACCAAAACCATGCTCTTTGCCCTAAACAATGCACACTAACAACACATGAAGGACCCCTGTGATTACAGCTCGCTCACAGTTCAGGCAAAGAGGAATTCAGATCTGTGCCATCCTGCACTTGAGAGGCTCCAGCTTGATCTGGGCAGCACAGAGTTTATATTTTCCATGGCAGGAGGGGATGTAGTAATTGCCTGTATGACACCAAACTCAGGAAAATGATGAAGCATGTCCCAGCTGAAGCACTTGAGTAATCACATGGCATGTCAAGCATTCATATGGAACTGTCTGGCTCATAAGATTTGGTATTTGGTCAAATGCATAAATTAAAAATAACTTCTCCCGGTTCTACTAACGGGACCAGGACTTTTCTATCGAAGGAAATATCATACTGGTTCAAAGTGCAGCTTCTTTTTCAAAAACAAGAAGATACTGGGGACCTGCTTATGCATTCAACTGTGCAAGCACCACTGCATTTAGGTCAGTGCCTTTACAATGATTATAATGGAAAAAGACTTTTCCCCAAGTTTTGGGAAGAACAATTGCTCTCTAACACAATTCCCCTGCAAAGGCAGCTGGAGTGAAAACCTATCTGCTGGTCTTTTCACACCAGCTGGGGGTGCTCAAAATTCTGCAAGAGCAGCGCAGGAGGGGTTTGTAGCATCTCTGCTGCTTTGAGGGTTGGCATTAGGGTTAGTGATGGGGACCTTTAGGCAATGCACAGCTTAAACACCATTACTGATAGTGCTGGTTGTGAATCTCTGGAGACCCTATGGCCAGCATGAAGGTTACTCCCCTAGGGATGCTTCAGCTAAGGCAGGGAGCCCTGAGCAAACATGTCCAGAGGACTAATTCTTTTTTTTCCTAGAGAAGACAGAGCCTCAGAGGTACAGTGCAGGCTATGGCATGTAGAAATCCACCCCAAGAACATCATTCCCCTGAAGACTGAGTGGCCTTTAGAACAAAATGAGTGCTTTTGACAGGAAACTCAATAGCAAGTACCTGAACAAGCAGTCTGCTCCCACACCAGGTGCTGGCAGAATGACAGCCCCTTCCTCCTGCCCCCTGCACATCCTGCTTTAGGTTAAATAACTGTAACCTTTTAATGCTTGCAAGAGTTAAAAAAAATTCCAGACCCTGAAAGATGTGACATTATCTGATGCTGACACCAGAGAATTGTAACTATGACTACTGAAGCAGCAGTATTTCCTTTTTTCTGCTTTCCTGCCCTTGTGGTTCCACCTGAAATAAAGGGAACACCTCTGTGAACTGAAGCCCACTTCTGTTTATTACCAGCTGAGTTTTCTCTGAGGAAACAGGAGGAAGGCAAAACTTCAGTTAGAACTGTATTTGTTACAGGATTTTTCAGAAACTTCAATGGCAGTTACTTGATTTATAAATTACATCCCATTGCCAGCTTATAAATCATCAGCCTTATTGTGCCTCTCACTTCAGCATTGCCCATATTCTTTGCCTGCTAAAGAGAAAGATGGAAAAATAGGAGGAGGCACAAGCACCATTTTCCAAGATCAGTTCTTATGTTCTTAGGATTTTGTGCCCAATAGCTTTCTCGTCAGTGAGGCATTGAAATGCTGAGCTTTCAAGCCAGTAAATGGCAAAAATGATCTGCTGGTCTCCTCAGCACAGACAGAAATCTGTTCAGCTGGACTGTTTCTATGTATGCTGTCAGACAGAGAAAGATGTCCACCAATTGTCACCTCCTCCTTTGGCTTCAGAGGCGACTGCATAATTCACTGAGTGTGCATGGAGGTTGCTGGCACGCACAGCAGTGCAGGCAGCAGGGAAGGAGGCAGGCACTACCAGAGGAAACAGCACAATGAGAGCACAGTTCAGCACCCCTCCACATATGTGCATGCACACACACATATACACTCACATAGTGAAATATGAGAAAGAAGGGAGAAACTGGGGAGCAGTGAAGTGTAGCACGTGTCCAGGGAGAAGGGGCTTGACTGTTGTGGCTTCTTTTCAACAGCAAGAATTTAATGCAACATTAATCTCTGGTGGTCTTGACATCCCTGATCACAGGCTTCTGATTTCATGTGAGTCGGCATTTCCAGCACAAATGCCTACTTTTTGTGGGAGACTTGATTCCACAGGAAAAAAGAGACCCTACATCTCAGCTGGATACTGATTTTTATTCTCTAATTAATTAAAATAGAAAACTTTTCCACCCTTGAATGACGTGAAAGCAAAGAAGCTCAGGGATGGCTGAGGTTGTTTTTATTTCACCTAATTTCTGGCATTTAAGGGGAAACATGAAAGTGATCAACTTAAGTATATTTGAAAAGAGACATTGCTTGAAAACAAGTCAAAGATTTCAAGTGAATTATCAGCAGGTGCCTGAGAATCAAATCTTTTGCTGTTGATACAAATGGCAAAGCTAATTTGGCTGAACAGCAGTGGGCAGCAATCTCTGCATGTGGCCATAACCTGATAGCTGGCACTATGGTTACATCTCATTCCCCTAGTTTACCCTGGGCTGAATAGAGCCAACTTTCAACAAAAACCACCAGTGGCTCCTAAGGCTCCCCTCTTGCCTTGCCATGCAGCCTGTCTCCACCAGCAGCCAGCTTGAGCTGTCAGGGCTGTGTGTCAATGGAATTTGCACAAAGCATAAGTGCTCCTGCTTCAGAAGATAAACTGGGACACTTCTATGCTTGGAAACATGGGACAACTGTGGCAGCATCTTTGCAGTTGCAAGGACACCAACCCAAAGTGTGACCAAAATAATATCTCAGGATTTTTGAATTGTTTTCCAGAGCAACATTAGTTCTGTAAGGTTGTCACTGCCATTGAAATAAACAGATCACTGAGATCTAATTTAAGAGTGGACAATGTGTGGATATGCTGAGCTGCCAGAGGAACCGAGGGAGAACTGGCTGCTGTGATTTTGTCTACCCAAAATATTTTTATCTGGCAACTTTTCAGAGGGCTGTAAGGCAAGGAGGAGGCTGAGTTTGTGGAAGGGATTTTGGAGCTTATATCCTTACCAAGGAATATAATGCTCTTCTACCCTGTTGTTTTGGGATTTTTTTTCATGTGACATGGCTGCATACTTTGGACAACCAAAAATTTCTGCTGCATGTGAAAACCAATGAGCAAATGATGCTTCTTGTCACCTCTGAAACAAAATACCAATAAGGGGGGAAATTATTCAGAATATTATGTGCTAATATCAAAATACTTATGCCCATCTAAGCTGTAACATCCTTCTTTGGTCCAAAACCTGTCAAATAAATATAGTCCATCTGTCAATATGGTTGTCATGCATGGTTGACAGTGGGAGTCCAACTGGTAGAAAATGTGCTCTGTGCATGTTAAGTGGCAGCTCTGTATATGGTGAAAGTTTAGCTAAAAAATTCAGGGAAAAAAAATACCCCAGTACAAATTTATTATCCAAACAATTGTATTTACTTTATTTTTGTACAGTTTAAAGTCATTTTGGCATGGCTCTGTGAATAGGATTCAGATCCACATGGAAAAAAGTTCAAGACAAAAAATAGTGACTTTAGAGAATATACTGGGAATGTAAAGCCATTATGTCTTCCTTCAAGTTGTGATTTCTCATAGCCTTCTGGAGCAAATTAGTAACCTGAAAGCTGGAAAAAAAAATCTGCACACTTGAAACATGTATCTGAACACTTGGGATACGCTGTCCTTTGTGCCAAGACTTTTTTTTTCACATGTACTGTATGAGAATTGATTGCCTTTGTGATTTTTATCCTAGCTGAAACAAATGCACATGTTGTTCTTATTTGTATGAATGGCTAATCCATTTTAATATGCAGTTTTGACAGATGTACATGACTTTCGCAAGTTAATAGAGGTGATTCACATCTGTCATGCCTTCCCTTCTGTACATTTTCCTCTATACTGGCTTATGTTAAAGATAAGAGGGAAATATATCTTTGTGTCAATGATAATGACACAAATTGAATTTTTTTGAGGGCTGATAGACATCAACTTGGTACAGCACCAGTAACCCCAACTGGCTTCCCTGTTGGAATGACTCTCTACAAAATCACCAGTGTATGAAATTCCTTTAGGCATTTTGTCTCTCTTCCTCAGCTTGCCTCAAAATGCCTTCTTTCTGGAACACCCTGTGTGGGGGTTAGGATGAGGACAATCTTTTGGTACAAGGAATAGTCAGGGAGATTTGTGGTATTTTTGGTACTTTTTCTTGCCAAAAGGCAGGGGTCAATCGGGCATAAAGTGATATGAGGAACAATACCTTCCTGCTTTATTTGTAAATGTCCAAACCATTTATCTGGATATTAAATGTTATCTCTGAAAAGAAATAGATACCTCACCAAATCTCCCACACACTGGTGCATTAGTCATCAGGAAGAACCAAAGGAAAGAATTCACTTGGCCTCACCTTACATACCTAATTTGGGTGTCATTGCCAGATTCAAAGTAGGAGCCTGAAGTGGGAGCAGTGAATCATTGGCTGGAGGAGCAACTTTCATTCCACTGATTTTAAGTGGAAGTCTATGGAGAGTTCACTTTGGGCAAGACATGGGTTTCCCATGGGTTTCCTCTTTTAAGAAGTCAACAGTTCTACTGAATTCAAACCAAAAGTCCGAAACTTGTAATCAAGATGCTCTTAGGAGAAGAGGATAATCTTTTGCTGTAGCAGATTGGAGAACATGAAAATAAGAGTAGTCAAACTGTAAGCTTCGAGGGAAAAAAATAAATCTCCTATGGAAACTTAGTATTTTCCTGATTATTTCCATCTGCACTACACCCTGGCTATCCCATGCGATTTTAACCGATTAGCAGGGAGGAAGAAAATAATTTTCCAGAAATATTTTGCTGCACTCATGCAATAAGTACATTCCGGTTCACAATTACTTTGTATGTAAAAGCCAGGTCCTTTTACAGTATGTGTATGAAAAGAATTATCTAAACAGGGGCTGTGTACATTGTAGCTGCCAAGGTGCCGACCACATGAATACCCTGTGACACAGATTTGGCAAGAATGAGATTAACCTTGTTAACTTGGCCAAATTCCAGAATAAGTAACAAAAGTTGGATAAATCTATTTTTCTCTCAATTTTAGCAGGAGATACTGAGTGTGATGCTGCTGCTCTGTATTTTAGGTAGTTGTTCTCTTTATACAGGGGGGATATAGAATATTGCCCTTTTGACATCACATTTACCCCAGCACTCCAGAAGTAGAAATGACAATCATACGAGGCAATCACATCTTTACTTGGCTCTTCTAACTCTTTCCTAGTGCTGCTTAATAGCTGCTTCCTCTCAGTCAGATGGGGGGAATATCCCCATACCCTCAGCAGGTTTCAATCTGGAATACTTTCTTTTTACTTCAGTGTATTGTCTGCTTGCTTTGCTGAAAGGGTCTCAGGAAAGATTTGTCCCAGGCCCATTAAGTCAGAGAAGTAATGTGGAGTGTAATGAAACTCACAACTTTATAATACACTCTATTTAACCAGGGGTCTCCATTTAAATTTTCCTTGATTCTGTTGGGAAGCACATGGCATCCTATCTTCTCATTGCAGGGTAAGTCCTGAAGAAAAGAACTAATGTCAAAAAGAGCTAAATAGCTTTGACTGACAATAAGGGACTACTATGGTGATGGTAGAAAGCCCTAGATGTCTGAAAGAGAGATCTGGGGTCCTTTAGGCAAAAGGTCTGTTCCCAATGTACTCCCTACACATGGCCTTTGTGCAGGCAGAGGCTCCATGCTAACAGCACATGCTATTGACACTGTCAGCTGCTTTAGAGAGCTGCTGGATAAAGGGAGCTGGGCATGAACAAGGGAGACTCTGCGTTGGTCTCTGATTAGAATCAGTGCTTGAAACAATGCTGGTCTTGCAGAGCAGGCATTGGCATGGAGTTAGGATTCCTAGGAGATGGAAATGACTTTTTGTCCCAGGGCTAACACTCCCTTTAACTGAAGATATGAGACCTCCCCCTTGCTACAAATTTGACTTGATATCAGACTCATTACTCAAGTTTTCTTCATTCAGACAGTGTGACAGGCAGCAGAATACTGGCAAAACATCAAGCAATGGGTATAGCACCCTGCAGCTAAGATCCAGAACTCACTAGTCAATGTCTCTATACAAAAATACTTCTAAGATATAGTATCATGTTTTTTTTTAAATGCTATGTAAATGGTGTAAACATGTTAGATGTGTATGTAGTAACCACTAAGCTGCAAAAATAGCTGACTACCAAAATGTCCCCATCACTGCTGTTGAAACTCTTCCTGCTTGCAGGCATTTCCAGCTAAAGTTACAAGTCTCTTTGGGCTAGCTAGGTTGTAGACCACTTGCTTTCGTTGACCTGTCAACATCAACAGTCCTTATATAATTCAGCATTTTTGCTTAATGCAGAGTTTATAGCAGCTGATGGGTTCCCTGCTGGAAGCCACGTACCATTTTCCTGAACTGGAAAGCCCTAGGTTATACCCCACCTGGTGTTGTAATGAGCTGGGGGGTTGTGTGTAAACGCAACACTGGATGAAAATCCAGAGCTGTGCTATTTGAAACCCAAGTTGCCATTTCATGCAGAGTTACAGCATAGCACAGGACAGCCTCACCGTGCCTGGCATCAGCCTCTGCACTTATCTCAGGGCAGGCCAGCAGTGGTCCTGCTGCCTCCTCCTGCTAAGCACTCCTGAAGGGAAGCACCGTGCTCCTGCCAAGCCTCCCACACAAACCTTGCACCTGAGCCTGAGCAGCTGCTGGCAATGAGCCCACACCTGAGGGGAGCTCGGCTGCTCTCTGGGATCAGCAGCTGGGGAAGCTGGGGCAAAACTCAGTAAACTGGATCGTGCAAGAGTCACTGTTCTGAATGGTTCAGTTAAGCTTCACATTGACAGGGAACTTTTTAAAAAGTTATGACTAAGAAGTACAGTGGTACGAGTTTACATAACAAAGTGGAAGGAAAAAAGGGGGTTCAGTTTTAGCGTTAATGACGATGTGTCACAATTTAGCATTAAACTTTCCTAAACTCCCTCTGACATGAAACTAGGTATTGCAAAATAATCTCTATTTTAAACGCAGATTTTAAAAATTTGGAAATGGCTCTAAACCAGTATGTTCTAGAGTATGTTATAGGTTTGGAGTAAAAAGTTTCTGCCATTACTCTAGGCATTTCTTAATATTAATTCAGTCTACACTCAGTCAAGGCTTTCACTGATATAAGTTGCAACTTTCCTGCAAAGTGATTTTGCAAAGCCCATAAAGGGTGTTTTATGTTATTCGTTTTTAGTTATACCTCCCCTCCAAAATTCTGTTAATTTCGTATTTGCCTCCATAAACCCTTAGTACTTTTCAATGCTGCTTAAACAGGGATCTAGATGAAAGTGCTTTGTGGAATATGGCTTTTGTCAGGGTTAGTAGAGCTGTTAAAATTCCATTCTTTCCATTTTAAAAATGACATTTCTTTGCAGGCTTATACAAAGTACCAATACACACATGCAAGTACGTGGGAAAGAAAATGAAACAAACCCCCAAAACTCAAACCAAAAAACAATGCAGGGAAAATGAAGTGGATTGGAGATCTGAAAAATGCCATCGATTAGCTCTGTCAGTTAATGTCCATTTATTTTCCCATCCATTTTCACTCATGTATTTTATTTGTTTTTCAGGCTCTCTATCCACTTATTCTATTTAATTAAATAGAATATTTTCTTCCAAAATGTTCCATTTGCCAAAAACTAATGAAAGCCAAAGATTTCTCAGCTATAGACAAATAGACCCCATTTTCAATGGAACAAATCCACCTTCTGTTGGAAAGCCTTTATAGCACCTTTCCAGTACTTAAAGGGGGGCTACAGGAAAGATGGGAAGAGACTCTTTATCAGGGAGTGTAGGGGTAAGATGAGAGGCAATGTCTTTAAGCTGAAAGAGGATAGAATGGGATTAGATATCAGGAAGAAATTACTTCCTGTGAGGATGGTGAAACACTGGGCTGTCCAACCTCCCTCAGCCTCTCCTCCAAAGTCCTGTGCCACAGTCCACAGCCAGTTTGGTGCCCTTTGCTGGGCTGGCTGCAGGATGCTCCTGTCCCTCATGTAGAGGAGAGCCTGGAGCTCAACGCAGCACTCATCAGTGCTGAGCAGAGATGAAGGATGACCTCCCTTGACCTGATATTGGTGCTGCCTAAAGCAGTTCTGCATGAGGACAATACCTTTATGGGCAACTATAGAAGGCAAAGAATCTTTTGTACTGTTTGCAACACAGGTGAAATAACTCAGAAAGGGCAGAAAAGGTAAAGATGAAAGATGACTTCAATAACAAGACAGGGCAGGATTTCTGGAAAAAGATGCAAAAATGCATTTTCATAAAAAATGCATTTGGAATAAAGCACTTCAGATAAAGAGTACCGATATATAAGAGGGGTGCTATGACAAGTCTGAGACATACTGATTTTATTCTGATTCAGCATGAGATGGACGAGTGATACTCTAAGGAATCTGGGATGACAATCACATCAGCTGCAAAATTTGCCAGTGTTTACATGGAAAATAAAAGCCAGCAACTGAAGGAGCAAATTCAAAGCAAAATGTATAAAGCAAACCTGACAAATAAAAAAAATAAGAAAAATATATTTTCTACATACCAAAAAGAAACATGCACTTCTTTGCTTGTGAGTTTTATATGTATGTATCAATTTTTTTCTGCTTCTTTCCTGCTTTTATATAAAAATATCTTCTGGGTCATCTCATTCAACCGTTATGGAGTGTTTGCACTAAAGAGATGTTCATAGTAAATAAATATACACAGTTGATTAAAATCCTCTTTATCAAACTGCTGAGCCTTTATGTAGAGAAACCTGACAATATTTATTCTCCATTCATGCAGATAAATCTGCAGGAAGAAAAATATAGTAATGTGAAACATGGACATATGCAAGCAAAGATATTTAAGAAACATTTTAATGTTGATTTAACGATTATTTTCTCTCTTTGCCTCAGACTACATAGAGTAAAAGATGTCAAACCTCTTCATCTCACTACATAGTTATCACTTCCACAACTCTCTCTCTGATGTCCTCCAAAAGAAGGCTAAGTCTTACTAAGGCTTATATAAATGCAAATCAATTAAAAATGTATTTGAGTTATTGAAATTGCTAGTAGAATCACCACACAAATTACAGAAGCTGAGAGTTCTCCTAGGACAACTTGCCTGCTTTCCATGAGATTTAACACTTTAACCAAATATCAAAGTCAATTATTTGCCATTGCACCAATATACACTGCAGGAACACCGTGTATGTGGTAAGGCCACTGGGAGAAATAAGGTCAGAAATTGTGTAGCAAATGTCCTTTATGAGGACAAAGCTTCTCTAAAGGGAAGTGACTTGCCTGGGGTTAGGTAAAAAAAGCAAGGATGGCCCAGCTTCACTGCTGGTTGGGCCTGTGTGCAAGCCTCAGACACATATTTCTTGCCGAAGCAGCCCCTCAGCTATGGTCTAGAGGCTCTTGCAGACTTTCTGATTCAACCAGTATGGTTACCCATAACAATTTCATTAAACTGTTTCTGTACAGTCTTTTGCTTGTTAGTCTTTCCCCTGGTAGAAGTCTGTATGTTCTGTGCTCCACTCCTAAAACAAACAACATGCAGACAAATATGGTGCAAAGCACTTACCACAACTGAAAAATAAACTTCTAACCACAGTGAGGGAGAGGAAAAGAGCTGGGTGTTTTGTGGTCCCCAAAGGAAATTGAAATCTGCTTTTTGGTGGAGACATGCTTCAAAAGATGAAACCAACCAAATGGGGAAAATGTCTCTTTTTCTTGGGCATGTGTGCAGCACATATTAATGGTTGCCAAAAGTTAAATGGGAAGCACTATTGATATTATTGTCTGTTTGTTATTAAATAAAAATCATTCAAGCTTTGTTCTCTTCTCCAGTGGATTAAAGAAAGACATCACCCCGAATCAAATGTGATCAAGTTTCCTTTTAGCATATCATGCCTTGCTGCAATATGCTTCAGACAGTGGCTGCTGCAAAATATTTTGTTTAGTGCCTTGTTTATTATTGTTTTTCTAGTAGACAAATGGCCCCAAACATATTTTTTTTCCTAAAATTACAATGGTCCGCTATACTTTAAAAGAAAACAGATGATAAAAGCTTCCTTTAAAATTTTGTGTCTTTTTTAAGTGACTTCATAAGTAAATTGAAATTATTCTTTAAAAGGAAAGAAAGAAAGAAAGAAGACAGGAGGAAAGAGAGAAAGAATGAGCAAATGAAAGAATGACAAAATGAGATAATGTGGGAAGGAAGGAAGGAAGGAAGGAAGGAAGGAAGGAAGGAAGGAAGGAAGAAAGAAANTGAATTTCTTTGTGAATAAGAGAGATGGAGATGCAATGGCAGCCTCTTTAGAATCCCTGGCACTGACTGAAAGAGCACATCCTGGCAAAGGGCAGGAGCTGATGCCTGGCACTCCCATAAGGGCTGTCCCAGATATGGAAGAGAAGAAGAAAGAAAGGGAGAAGGGAAGGGAAGGGAAGGGGAGGGAAGGGAGAACATACATATTTTGTGTAGTTAATAAGATGGTTTGTTTTAAATAAAAATGACTAGTATTTTCTAGACTAGTATTTGTATAAACATTCAGAAAGTCACAGAATCACTGAATATACTGAGTTGGAAGGAACCCACAAGGATCATCAAGTCCAAGTCCTGGCCCTGCTTGTGCATCCCCAGAAGCATTCTAAGAAAATAATTTATATATGTTATTGAACCAGACATTTCCATGTCTCCACAGACTCGGGAATGATTCATGTCCTTTCCTAATAACAATAATACAGTAGGCTTTTGACCACTAGTGAGCGGAGCTGGCTTGAGCTGGTGACCTGGAGATGAAATGTTTACTGCCAATCTCCCGGGCAACCATCTCCCCCTGCAGGCACCTTTCAATAAGTCTTCCTCTCCTTATTTTCAAAAGACACTTTGGAAACATGCCATTTGAATCTATTGAGAATACTTCCAAAAATCCTTTTGTTTAAGACTTGTTTTTGTAAGTATTCTGTGTAAGACAGGCAAAGTTTTCTTTCCTTAAATTTTAAGTAACTTGCAGATTTTACATGGTTTTATTCCTTTCATTTCTCAATGTCTTATGCCGTAGCCTGTGTCATGGCACTTTGCTGGCGAGCATTCCTGCATTAGACACTGCTTAGGCACGCAAATCCCAGCTGTCATCTCTGCTCCTGGGAGGAACTAAAAATGTTCTACATGCTTCCTTCCAGCTTCCTCTGCCACATTGCCTTACACACCCCAGGTACCTCCACCTCTGCAAACCCTTTATTAAAACTGAACTCTGAGATAAAAAAGGATGATGGCATTATAGAACAGGTCCTAATCTAAACTACTAAGTACCATTTTAGATAAGGGAGTATGAGAGTAAATTATTCCACCACAGCCCAGCACACATATCCAGTATTATGTGTAGAAACAGAAAAGACTACCTGACGCATATCTGTGTTCTTGGAGATCAGCTTAAAATCTTCATGTTCAATATACCCAGAAGGCAATGCTTATTATTCCCATCAGTTTCATTCCAAGACATGCCCATCTGTTTGCAAAACTATTATATAAAAACAATGGTTCCCGTTCTCCATGCCTTACTTAGGCCTTTGTGAAACCAGTTACTGGAATTTTTGTCCGGGTCAAGGAATTCAAAGCAGGACAAAATAAATTCAAATTTAATATGATGAAACACTCAGAATGGAAGCTAAGTGTAGGGTTTTTTCATTATTTTTGTTACTCTAACTGCTAAGAGGATATGCCCGCCATATTGATAAATGCTGTATTGTAATATTCACAATGGATAGTTTCTCTCTTTACATTTCCATATGTGCAGAGTCACTCTGCCTTCAGATTTTTACTAGTTTGTATCTTTCAAAGGCATGGATGAAATACTTAACTGGGGTGCAGACTCAGATACCTTGTGTTTTGAATTTCAGTTACAATTTTAGTAAGTTTGTATTCTGTAACAAATGTAACAAATTTATTTTATATGAGTGATCCACTCATAGCTTTGTCTTCTGAATCTTCTGTTCCACAGATGTCTAAATCAGAGCACTGTAACACAGCATGTCCATGCTGAGGGCAGCAGCAATGCTCCTCCTGCCATGTGTGGTTAGCTCATCCCTTGGTGGAAGGGATAAGACATCTCCTTTATGCTACAAGCTTTGACTCCCACTGCATTTCCTTTGGCAGTTCAGGATCTGTGGTCTGGTCTCATCGTATTACTCCATCAGACTTACCCACAGCCACATCTCTGTGTCCTGGGCAAGCTTGTCTGCGCCAATGCAGCTCATCAGCCACCCATATACATGCCAGCTCCACACTTAGAGGATTTGGGCTTGGCTGATGCCTGAAAATACAAAAAATTTATTTGACTTTCACTGCTAACAACCACCAGAGTGGGCTGTACAACCCTCCTCTCTGAGGAAGGCAGTGTCTCATTTTGAGGATATTTAAACTAGAGGGAGAGAAAAGATCTCACTTCTCCCTCACATTCCTGTTGAGATGGATGCAGCCTCCTTTGGGGGAGAACAGAGGGTTCTGTTCTCCTAAGCATCTTGGTAACCTGGTGCTCCTTCCTTGCAGCTGGAGTCTGAAATTGCTACCCAAAGACAGCCAAACTCAAAAATTTACCAACCAAAGTTAAGAGCACTGTTGCTGCAACAGGCAAGGGTTTGTACCCTATGGTGAATAGGAACTCAGAGGGACCAAGGGATCTGGGAGGACTGAGGGGAAGGGAAAAGATGAGCTAGAGGAAAAGGTACTTGTTGCTAGGGAGAGCATCTGGTAAATGGGAAGTAATTTGGATGATCTGATCCTCCTGGAAAACTCCATTTCACTCTTTAGAATGTGAGCGGTGATCTCCACCAGCATTATTATATGCCAGAAACATATGGCATAATAGCTACCTGTGTGACTTCCTTCTGGCTCTCTTTGTGGCTTTCTTTCCCTGTAAGAGGAACCATCAGCACAGTAGGGGATCTACTACAGTTTGGGTGCTGCTTCCAAGAGGTTACAAGAGCCAGCAGTGCTCAGGAGCAGGTGCTTTTTAGAATATTAATTGGATTTCTTGTTTTTGGAATAAGCAAATGTAACTAATGCTTTTGATAATAAAGAATATTGAAATGGAGATGAGTGGAATACACACAAATAAAATAGATAATAATTTTCATCATTAACTGCACAAGAATCATTTCCATAGTTCCAGGTGACTAATTAATGAGCCAACTGCAACTCTTGATCAAGGTCCCATTTTGAATGAGATATGTCAAACTTGGAGGAGAGGACTTTTGCAGATACAATAAACTATGAATTCTGCTGAAGGAGAGAGTAGGAAACAGAGAGCAAGGAGGCAATGAAGAGCCCTGAACAGTGCTAAAGTGGAGAAGATTTACAAGTTGTTGATCAAGAAAACAAAGAGTAATATGGGAAGAAACTTTCCACAGGGAAAGTGTACAGAAATCTGAAACACTAAAGATGAATGGATGGATTATAGGCAATTTTTCAGCTTGACGTGCCCATTTTCATATATGACAACACACCCCAAGGAAAAAAACAAAGAAAGAAAATCAAGAAGAACATGACTTGCAGTTACTGGGAGTAACTCTTTAGCTACAGTGAGATGTCAGTAAAACAGCAACACAATAAGGATTTTAAAAAATGAAATGTCTTAAATATAGCATGCCATGACAAGGAGCAACAAAATGTGCTGGGATGCCAGCTTTGAAGAAAAGAGATGAATTTTGCATTTGAGAGGAGAAGCAGGTATTTCATGGGACTGCCTGTGTATATCATGATCAGATGAGGAGTTGAGCAATGTAAAGAGCTTGCTCCAAGCCAGATTTAAGAGGCTGGGGAAATGACTCTTGTCTGGGGTTGCTNCATTCACAAGGAATATGAGGAACTCCTTTGATCAGGCAACTCAGCAGGGATCTGTAAGTACGGAAGACAATTGAAGGATTTTAAATGAACTGCACTAGTGACAAACCATTTCTTTTCCACTTTTGCCTTTCTCTTTTTGAGCAGCATTACAATTGCTTCAGATTTTGCTAAGTACAGAACAGGTCTGATTTGAGAGGCTATTAGAATCAATGAATTCCTAGCAAGAAAAGGCACTATTTTAAAGAACCATCTTTGTGTTCAAACTTCAGAATTTATTAGACAATTTCCTTNNNNTGGCTCCCAATTTAGATGTTTCTAGCTGTTCAGTAAGTAGAGACACATAAGATTCCTCCTTTCTACAGGGCACTTTTGATATTTTTTGGCAAGAAGACAAAGGATTGATAAGACAGCAGAAAAAAGAAGCTGTAATTTTAGGCAGAAGCTTGGGAAAAAACAGCGGGGAAATCTTCTTCTCCTAGTTGGACAAATCTGGTTAAGGCCTCAAGAGTAATTGCTAAGGTTTGTAAGATGGAAAACAGGAAGCATAACTTTGTTCTTACCTTGTGTCCAGGCACTCTTCTATCCCCATGCATTCTATAAGATTTCAATGTGGATTTTTTGTATCTAGCCTTTTGTAGGTGGTTGAACATAAGACAATACCAGGCTCTTCCAGGGTGAAGTAGAGTACATTGGTTATCTATTAGCACTTTCTCTCTGCATGCAA
>VZTT01021774.1:55731-70452 GCA_013400855.1 Buphagus erythrorhynchus
AAAGCCAGGTTGGATAAGGCCTGGAACAACCTGTTCTAGGGGAAGATGTCCCTGCCCACGGCAAGGGACCTGGGACTTGATGATCTTTAAGGTCCATTCCAACCCCTCAACATTCCATGATTCTATGAAATCCCTTTGGGGCTGCCAATCTTCTCCATGTATCATGATTCGGATGTGCTTATTCTGGATGTCTTTCAGAACATCAAGGTCATAAAGTCCAAAATATTGTGTTTGGCTTCCAAAGGATAACAGAGGGTTTCTGGGGTCTTTTTTTGTGTTTTTTTAAGGAAGTTTGATTTTTTCAGTTGGTTGGTTGGATTTGTGGCTCTAGTTTTGATTTTGGGTGTTAGTTTGTTTGTTTTTTTAAAAGAAACTTGTTAAAAAGAAGCTAAAAGATGCTGCCAAGAATGTGATTGTGACAACAGTGCAGAACTGAGTGCTGAAATCTTGCTATTGGTTTCTTATTTGTCATCTATTAGATAAACCTTGAAAAAGGTTAAAGGGAAGCTGATATGATTAAATATGACTCTTTATTATAGAGATGAGATATTTCTCCAAAAAGATGAAGTTGTATCCAGGTAAGGAACATACACTATAACATACACTGTTTTCTAGTGAAACGAATACAAAAACATAAGGAAGCCAAAAGAGAACAAGAAGTAAATGCTAAAGGACTCAAAACCAAGACTAAATTATTCTAGCCCATCAGGAAAATGCCCTCTACATAGTCCAGAAGCTAAATGCCATATCAGTGTGTGATGTAGTGCTCTCCTTATTTTGAAAAGGGTGTATTAAAACAGTGAAATGCAATAAAGATGAGAATGGTGCAAAACGTCTTCTCCAAGAAGAACAACTAAGTAGCAGTAGTAGCCCTCAGGCTCAAAAAGAGACAACTTGAGTGAGATATGATAGATCTCTACAAAATCATGAGTGGTCTAAGGGAGGATTTAACTTTTTATTGTCTATTCCCATATAAGAGGTAGGAGCCATCATACAAAGGCTGTAAGATCCAGGGTCAGAGTAAACAAAAGGGGATGGTTCTTCATGGGACAAAGATATGCAGCTGTTCTTGTCTGAGGAAAGAGTTCATATGGGCACAAAGACAGACTGGAGAAGTAGTAGGAGCAAGGATCCATTGAAGACTATTGAACAAACAAAGAAACTGCATCAGGTCCCCAAAACTACTCACTCAAAAAAAGTTGGACATGGCAGAGAACTTAAAGAAGGAGAAACCATATATTCTTGTCCTGTCCTTATTTACTCTTTACCATCCATATATGGACACTTAGGGAGAAGGAAGACCAGGTAAAAGGGACATTTTCTCTCAGCTAGTACAGACATTCCTGTGGCTGCTCCTGCATACCATGCTTATAGAGTCAGATGAAAGCACTCCAGATAGACAAAGAATTTTTTCTTTTTAATTTTTTATTTTACTACACTAGGTAAAGTGTCTCTTCTTGGATTTGTAAGATGCAGAGATCTGCTTATCTTTTTTTCTTGTGATTCTTTCTTGAAAAATGAGTTGACCCTTCTTCCATTTTTCAAGTAGTTCACGGGGTCATGGGATCTTGGACAAATACTGGTCCCTAGTTCTTCCTAAGTACTTTCCTCATGTTTTCTTGTCAGGCTTTTGGAGGGATTGGAGTGGGGGGTGGGTGTGGTCCATTGTTTTTGGATTTCTCAGGAGAGCAATTTTCCGTTTCCAAATTTTCCACTTCCAATTGACAAATGATATTTCATCCAGTATCTTTATTACACATAAGCCAGTCTAGTGCTGTTGGTTTCCCAGCAGTTCAGCCCTAAAGATCCTAACAGCATAGTTCAAGAGGTGTACTTGTTTGAACATGTTCCTCCTCTGAATGAGGGTTTGAGTGTGTGCACACATGGCTGTGTATCTCCTCAGGAGAATATACACTTCTGCTCTTGCAGTAGCAGTTGGTTAATGCAGAACCATCTGTACAAAATGTCAAGGTTGTAGACTGTGAGATAGCTCTCTGCCATTATATAATTTTAAAATAATTTATACTCAGAATTCTGTGTATTAAAGACATTTTTTTTCACAGTTGTCTGAACAGAAAATACCACCTACTCAAATAGTGTCAGTCAGGACATGTGTTTTTTAGGCTAGATTTGTCAACAGCTCATAAAATCTAATTCTTAAGCCTGATGAACTATACCATGGAAAAGCACCAATGAGTTAACTTTGTACACATGTGTAGGCAGAGTACTGTCAATATACTTTAGGGAGCACTGCAGGTAGGCCATGAAGAATACAACATGACTATATTGGCAAACAAATGGAAAGGGCTTTTTAAAAAAATGAAAAGGATTCCAACTTCACATCGTGGTTCAAGTGTTTCTCATTCCTTTGCTCAGGTGTGCGTACATGTATGCTTATTTCAGCACTGCTGGAGGAATTGTTTTTGAAAACAGAATTTTGTAAGTCATAGACAAACAAAAGAACATGCATTTTCCAGGAAAAAGGGGAAATGTGTAGAGCATTAAATGCCTTTCCTTCTCTAGTGCTGAACCCCTCCACCTTGCTAAGAATGTCAGAGTTTTGCCACAGAGGCAATGACAGTATAAACTAGGTAGAGTCCATAAAAGCTATGCATGCAGTTAGTTGACATTAGCAAGAAGTGATGCTCAAAATATGTGCAAATAATGTGCATTAGATTGCACAGACATCTGGTAGAAAGAAAATTTTTACTTAAATCCAGTACTGACACAGACACTAAGATTGTTGTCTTCAGAGCCATAAAAATGCACTCATCTGGTTATGCTGAGCATGTGGTTGCTCAAGGAAGATGTTTCTCAAAGACTGTCAGGAAAGGGAAAACACAACCAGGACTGCTCTCGTATTTCCATGTTTAGTGGTTTACGGCAGGAATTCAGGGCCTGCGATCTATTATAGTGGGAGGGAGTATGTTAAGTCATGGCATCATCTGGTTTAAAGGCCCATAGCTGTTGTTCTTTTCCATCTAGGATCAGACAAAGCGGCATGAGGCTCCACATAATTAAGAGCAACTATCCCACAGCGGCAAGGAAAGCAGAAAAGATTTCATTGGGAAGGAGGACTGACTACAGTACTTTAAAGATATGATTGTAAACAGAAGAAGCAAACCAGGGAATGTTTAACAGGAAAATAGCACTCTGACCCTCCCTGGATTAAATGCTATCAATCAAGTTTAAATTTAGCTCCTGCATGGTCCCACATGAAAAGAAGGCAGTAGGGGCAAGGAAAGCTTAACGCCTGAGAATATTTGTATTGCATGGCAAGGAAAACAAGCCTAAAGTCAACAAAGAGCAGCCTGTAAAAACAAATAGTCCTGATGAGAACAGCACTGCCACCCGAAAGCTCATTAGCAGCCAGAAACAGAAGAATTGTCTCTCTGCTCTTTCTTTGCTGACTGCCCCCAGCCTAGCGCTACCACAGCGCTTCTGACTCAGCTGCTGCCTCCCTCCTGGTGTAACCCCTGAGCACTTGCCAGCACCCACACAATGCATGCCCTCAGCATGAAGAGTGTTTCCCCAGGGTGGGCTGGACTGGTCTATAGTGGGAGGCAGGAGTGGAAAAAGAGCAGGAAATATCTGAGGGTTTTTTCAAATAATAGTAATGTATACATACATGTATAGTAATTGTCTTTATCTGTTCTAAGATAAACCAGCAGAAGGAAATTTTTGGGTGTAAAATGATGAGAAGAAACTCTGCCATGCCCACCAGCAAGCACATGGGATTTCAGAAATCATGTGAATTCCAAACCCAACGTCCCATCTGTCATCGCCTATTCACTGCTGGTGGAGTCACAGCTGTAGGGCAATGAGACGCTCCATTTCCTCCTGGTGCATGGGAAAACATAACCATGCATTTGGACAGAGCTGAGATGTCTGGTGATCAGTAAGGAACACCAAATGCATTTTTTAACCTTGAGAGCCAAGATGTAATTTTAACAAACTTGCATTTAGGTACCTGAAAAAAGCAGTTGGATAATATCAGAGCCCATTTACAACACTTCAAGATATTTTGTGCTTGTAAGTTTTACACCGGTCCCAAGTTCTGTAGATTAATTTCATCTAAAATTAGATTAAGTTAATCTTAATATATGGCAGAGTTTAAGGTCTCCAAGGAGACAAAGTTATACCTGCAAGTGTTATAAAGGATGCTCAACATTGCAGTTTTATTTGCAAGTGCCATTTTTTCCTTCTCTCTTCTCTGTTCAGACCACCAAAATGCAGATAAATGGACAGAAAGGAAAAAAAAAACCTCATCAGGGAAGTTCCTCGAATGTAGCAAGTCGAAAGAGAACAGCTGTTATGCATAGCAGTATGAATACTTTCCTGCATCACTGTAGCATCTTTCAGATTCCCCATCCTGCTGCACTGTTTGACTCCTTTCCTCTTCCAAACCTGCAGAGGCACATCAAGCAGCCAACACCTGGGCACTGCCCTGGTGCCCCAGCTACTGATACATATTTGTGTACCTAAATATATGACCACAAACAGTCTGTTTATGAGCTTTATGGGTTTGTCTGTTTGTTTTCCTGTTTATGTATTTGTCTATATATTTGTGGAAACTGAGGTTAGTAGATGCATTGCCTGCACCAAATGCATTGGCCTAGTCACTATCTATTGCCGCATGATGGAAACCACTGGATTGTGTATAACTTGGAATACGTGGGAGAGCAAGACCCTGTGCAGTGGGAGGGTTCAGACATGTTACTTGCAAAATCAGTGGCAAAGTTTCAGTCAATTCAGCAGAGAAGTCCTTGCTCCAAGGCTGACTCTTCAGTTCCTTACCTGTTACCATTCTCTCAGGATGCAATGGGAAGATGAAGCTCAAGACTAAAAATACTTCATTTAAAGCAGCCGTATTTATATAACACACTAATACACAGCTTTGAGTTTGCTTCATTTCCTGATGTCTGCATCATTTTTTGTCCATGTACATACATGCAAAGTAGAAAGGATATCCGTCAAAGCAGAGGACCCATACACCATATACATGAATTAAGAAATCAATTTTAACACTCAATTTAAGAAAAAGCAGCTCAGAGTAGAAGCTAATCTCTTGGAAAACACATTTAAAATGAAATAGTAAGAACATACATCAATCTTCAACGTGCAGTTTTCATTTTTTAGAAGTCATTGAGCTACAGCAGTAAAATTATAACTATGCAGGTAAAGTATCTAGTTTTTCTGACAAAAATAAGAATGCCTGATTTTCAAGAATTTTTAATTATAGGCATAAATCTATCACTTCAGATCTTTGATTTCATTAATCTGTAATCTCAAACTGGATTTTCTTAAGAGTAACTTTACCCTATAGATTCTGCAGTTAAACAATTTTCTTCCTCACTCTTTTCATGTTCTTTTGGGGTTTTGGTATTGCCCTCATTTGCAACGGGAACTGTAGCAGAATTGCATTTTCTTTTGCAAACAGAATGGGGAAATTCAAAGCAGGTGCGGGTACCTATTACGCTCCTTATATTGAGATGACTTTTAATACGTAAGAAAGAAAAAACCTAAATCAACTATATTAATTAATTTGTTCATAAAACAACCTGCCTCACAATATTTGCATACTCTTGCATCAGCTTTAGAACAACACTTCTACGAAAATTAATTTGAGGCTCTTTCCCTGGAAAATGTTCAGCAATAAACATAAAATATGAAACTAACAGGGAAGAAAGGTTGAAATTTCCCTATTTTGCTGTGAAGAATGTGGGAAAATCATGGACACTTAGACTGACATACTATTTTCCAGAGGTATTTAAAATACAGTCCCCTTTGAACCCCATGAGAAACACCCATGTCCTTATATGTTTAGTGGAAAGAATGCTGACAAAAGTCTTTGAAAAGTCACACAAGTGGTAAAATGTCCATAGGTAAAAAAATTGGGTGAGTCCATACCCTCCTTTCCAGCTCTGCAGCGTGACAAGTATTTACTTTCAGAAAAGTGCTCTTCTGACTTGGTAAATATGAGCATGAGGGGTAAAGAAAAAACTTCCATCTACAGGTTGAGTTTATGTCAGCTTCTGTATGTGTTCATCCTTGATTGCTCAATAGAGGCTGTGAGCAAATGTGCTGGTGGCAAAAAAAGGTGACAAATGCAGAAAAGCATCTCCATTTTTTCAGGGTTGTGACCAAGCTCTGACTGTCCCAGGTTGGTAGCAGGCCCTGTAAGATATGCACAGGAGGGGAGCACAGGAAGCACCCTCCGCACCTCTGGTTGCATGACTTTGCAGGGTGCCCCCAAGACAGCTTTACTTGCCTCTCTGCCTGAAGACCCGAATGAGAACAGAGAGAAAAAAAGGGCAGAAAACTCAGAAAACTGATGGCAGGCATTCAGGATCTCACACTGTTT
This sequence comes from Buphagus erythrorhynchus, assembly GCA_013400855.1. Lineage (NCBI taxonomy): Eukaryota > Metazoa > Chordata > Aves > Passeriformes > Sturnidae > Buphagus > Buphagus erythrorhynchus. Next base: position 62,096 of record VZTT01021774.1, read on the forward strand.
TACTGATGTTAACCAGTCTTCAGACAGGCCTGCCAATGGAAGTGTTTGAAGATCTGTTTGGGTGGAGGTACGCCTCCATGGGGTGCCTGAGACCAGCTGCAGGAGCTGAGCTGGTGGCTCTTGACTTCCCTCTCCATTCTTCTCCCAAAGGCCTGACCAAGGCTGCCTGACTGCCCTCCCGAGCTGGGTAGCTTCGGGACCGTTTCTTGTACTAAACCCCTGTCACAGGTCAGTTGCTTCCCCCAGTTGTATTTCCTCTAAAAATACCCATGTCTTATGGCTTCTGTAGTCACATAACTTCATGTCTCCCTTACTCCTTCCCCAGAGGAATGAAGAATGTTGAGCTGCTGGCAACTAAATTGTATTTAAAGACATTTTTATTTTCTGAATCATATTCAGTGTGATGCTTGTTTTAATTATATTTTATGCCGAGTGCTGTAAGATGCATGCATGAAAGCCTGTCCATAAATAAACATGTCTTTAAAAGTCCTTATTTATTTTCCTTGAGTCAATTCCTGCCCCTTTGCTGAGGTGCACAAAAGCTGGAGTATATGGTCTCCAAAGCCCAGCCACGGAACCCAGACACCACACAATGCCAAGCAGCCTCTTTGCACCACTTCTGTGTGGGCTCGCCTGTGCTGTGGCAGCAGGGGGACGCCTGCCTCCCTGATGGACACTCCAGGGGCCCAAAATGGCCATGACTGCCTGGGGAAATCAGCTACTGTGCCTTCTGAAAAGACAGGCACTCTCCAAAAGCCTCTCTTAGGGCAGTTGTGGGGTGAAAGACAAAAAACTCGTCAGGCAAACGCATTGTGAACTCCGGGCAAGCTGTCACAAGCTGCTGAGCCCTGAGCACAGGTCCCAGTGGAGGTGCTGTGACCTGGCTGTGCCCCTTCCCAGGGCTCAGAGCCCCTCAGGGCACCTGTGGGATGAGGGAATGTCACCTGCCACTGGCAAAGGGTTGGCTCAGCAGTGGGGGATCAAACAGCGATGGCAGGCGTGGGCCTGCCCATCAAAGGGCCCTTTTGAGGCCGATAAAGAAGGGATTCACGTTCTGTTCTGTTCTGTGCTGGGTGCTGTGGACGAGGCAAGGCTGAGAACAGGCCTGTGAGCAGTGTGGGCTGGAGGGCAGCCAAGGGAGGCTGGGCTGTCCTGCCGGCTTTCACAGGGCCTCTCGCTGCCACCAGCCACACACACGCGGCCTCCAGCACTGTCCTGCTGCCTGGCCATGGCAGTCTTCCTGCTGCCCAGCCATGGCAGCCCTCTCCTGCCTCACCATGGCAGCCCTCCTGCTGCCCAGCCGTGGCAGCCTTCCCCTCCCTGCCCCTGCCCAGCCATGGCAGCCCTCCCCCGCCCAGCCATGGCAGCCCTCCCCTGCCTCACCATGGCAGCCCTCCCCTGCCCTCTACCCCAACACTGAGCCCCTCCTGGCTCAGCTCTGCCAAACCAGCTGTCTCCTGACTGGGGAAAATAATCTGGGATCAAGGACAGGAAACTGGATCGGCACACGCAGGCGAGATGGGAAACTCATGTTTTGTGGCAACCCCCCCCAATCAAAGTGCTCCACCTCCCTCTCCCACCTCCAAGCAATGAGAAATGAAAATAAAAGGAATGGAATAAAAGCAGGTACATCTCACTTTATTTTTTTCCTAACTTATGTGTGGGGAAAAAAAAAAAGGAAAAGAAAGGGATTCATCTAACCGCATTTTTTTTTCTGGCATAATCGTGCTCTCCTGCTCCCATTCCCGTGACAGCTCCTGTGCTCTCACACGTGAGACTGTCTAAATACCTAGGGTTTTATGGAGGGATGTCCTGTATGGAAAGCCACTGGCAAAGACCAAGGAGGGTAGGGCAGCAGCCCTTCATGGCTGCAAGCCCCAGCCACTTTGTGCCTCCTGCTCCTGCCCCTCACACATCTGTGTTTCGACACCCCTGTGATCCCTGACACTGCTGCTGCAGCCCGCACTGCCTGGAAATGTTTCGAGTGACTGAATGTGCTGCTTAGAAGAGGAAAATGGCCTTTGATATGTTTCTCGAAAAGAGGTAATTAAAGAGAAGCAGCCCACAAGCCTTCTGAACTGGCTGTCTGTCTGGAAAGCAGCTCCCAGTCAGCCCTGCACAGAGCGGTGGCCAACTGCTGGGAATGAGTGGAACCATCTGGTTCTGCTGCCCTCCGTCCCCATTGCCCTCGGGGGGTGTTTAACAGGGATGTGTTTGCTACACCAGCACCATTGCCTTAGCAACACAACCAAAGTGTTTGTCAACATGCGAGCAACATGAATGATGGCGCCTTGTCCGAAGAGTCTGGGTTGCATGTGTGGTTCTTCTTCACAAAAGCCAGTTTCACCACTCGCCTCACAAAAGAGCCTGAGCGGGAAACTGGGAGCTGGGAGGGAAACTTTCCTGGTAGTCAAAAGCATATTTTTCTTCTAATTGTGTAGGAACTGCCTTGGCGATTTGGAATCAGTGGTGTCTTAACTAATAAATGGTACCAAATAGTACCAGTCTAAAGCTGATGAGAAATAGCTACATTTTAACAAGTGTCTGCTATTTTAAAGCAGTAACAGATCTTCTGCAGAAGTGCTGGGAACCCTCTATGACTTGCCACCGGACTGCATTAGCCTTCTGAGGGCCTTTCTATTTCCTTCAACCTTTACTGAATTAGGTCTAAGGAAACTGCTTATAGCTCCCTATTGTACTGCTGTCAGTAGGTTTAAATGGAAATCTATTCACTGAAATTCTTTTTCTCATCAGCCTTTTTTTCCCAGATCGGATCAGATGTCAATACAGTCTTTATTGGGAAGGAGCAGGCTCGTGCCTGAACAGTGTTGTGTTCTTTTAATGAACAACGCCACTTACTTTTCCTGTCCTTATGTTCTCAGGAAAAAAAAAGATTGAACTCCTTAGTGCTATCCCTTATGACACTTTCCTCTTCTTCTCTCCTTTTCCTGCTCTGGTTCATGTCAAAGTGCATATTTTCCCATGACCAAGTCTTCTTGACTCATATCTCTGTCAACTAACAGTGCAGTTGCTCCCCATAAAAAAGATTACAGAAAAACTGTTCACCAAAAAGTACAAATGCATGAAACTGTTCCGTTACCTGGAAGAAAAATGGCACAATGGATGAACTTACAAAAATTCATTCCTTCTGCAAGCATATCCCAGTCCTTCCTTATTCAGTGAACAAATCTAAAGTCAACAGATCTAGAGGAAGAAAACAGAAGTTGTGAGAAAATTGATAAACTAAATGGAAAGATAAAATCCTGAAAGTGTTTTTTTTACTTTAAACCTGATCCAGGTAGCTCCTAAACTTACACAAATTGTATCCTAAAAACAGGCAGCCGAGTTCCAATTGATATCTAAAAGTGATCAAGGTCTAAACAAGTGTGTTTCCTTCATTTAGATCCTCAGAGATGCTCAACTGAAAAGTTTTCTTGGAGCAGTCGCAAATATCTGCTATGAACAAACTACTTTAAGACAGCATCACTGATTTTCAGGGTTTGTTTGCTTTGGTTTGGTTTGTATCAATCCCTTTAAATAATAATTTCACAATTAGCTTATGCATCTAGACAGCAGAGAACCTGAGCTTGGCTTTTTCCTTTCAAATCCCCACATCCTATGAGGCTGTTCTGACTGCCAGACTATATCTTAGTCTTAAAGGGGCTCTCTCTGCCTTTTATGGTCATGCTGTATTCAAAAGGCAGGACAAAAACAAAGAGCAGTTGGGGACTAGCCGCTGGTTGCTGCTTCAAAAATTGTATTTTATGGAATGCATCTTCCAAGGCAGACCCTCTCTCCTCTAGTAGTTGTAGTTGCAGGCAAGCTTAGCATGCTAACTTTAGGTTGATCCTTTCTTTGGGTGCCACAGGGTGGGGAAGCCAAGGTGCTACTCAAAAGTGTCCAAAGCTAATGCTGAATATGTACAGTACAGGGAATCTGAGGGGCCACACAGAGATTCTGAAATTCCTCTGTGTTGCAGAAAATATAGGCATTGTGAAGCTCAGATTTTTAAGTACGTAAGGACAGCACTCAATTATAATACCCTAAACCCAAGGGCAGTTTCATATCTCCTGTGAGGATTAGTGACCCACCAGCATTGCCTGGCATAATCTGTGGTTTTATTACTCAATCACAGAACCTTCTTACCCCATCTTCCAGATTGATACAGCCCTGTGACTCCCACTGAAGTCACCAAGAGACAGGAATTTTGTGCATAAACACCTCCTTTTCTGCAAAGACCCCCAAGTCTCTGTGGGTCCTCTAAACACTCCTCCAAAAGTTCCTCGTGTCCCTGTAATTTACACTGTAAACTCTCTACAGTGGAGCAGAGAGCTGAGCTGAATGCAGAGGGAGAGACCTCTGAAGAAGAGACTGTCAGTAGTATTTCTCAGTAGTCATCAGAGTGTAACATGAGATGTTCCCCATACGGTCCACACTAACATCTGTGTACATGAAACAGAAAGAGTTGCAGCCGCAGAGGGAGGCATGTTTTATGTGGTGTACTTCTGTTTGGAGTATGCTGTTCTGCATGACTTCAGTGCATTGTCACAAGTAAACGATGTTCTTGTGTTTGTATTAAAATGTTAATTCTTCTTTTTTAAGTTTTAAGCCACAGTTTTAAAGATATATGAGAAAGACCTTGCCCCCTGCAGATGTGTATCAATCTACAAAAGATGTAATATGACTTGCAATGCCAGTAGGGCTGGTGTAGATTCTTTGATGCTTAAGCATGGGAATTTATGAAGCGTATTTAGTGTTCTCCCATGTGGTCTGGTAGAAATAATGTCAAAAGTGGGATTGAAAATGGGATTTCAGTAAACACGAGCACAAAAGGAGAGCCAGATTTTTAGGACCACCAAATTATATAAACACATCTCAAAAACAGGGACCAGTCAGAAAATACTGTAAAAGTGTTGAGGGGAACTGTTGAAGGAAGGAAGAGCTGTGTATCATGAAGGATGAGACTGACATAGGATGAAACAAGAAGAGTAACGCAAAGTCTTTTGGTGCATCCAATTTATTTAGACTGAAAAATAAAGTGCTGTCAAGAGCACAGTTTCAAAAATGTTTGACCCTGCATATGAGTGGGCAATCTAGAGGTGATGAAACAGCTTGAAATTTTCCATCGTTATCTTTTTATTAAAAAATAGAATGATAAGTACGTAGTTGCAATTAAAAAGTGTATTATCCTAAAAATGTGAACATTTTGTAAAACAAAAACAAGGAAAAAACCTCAAGCATTGTTATGGTTGGGACAAAAATATTTGGTAATCAATACTTGAATACTTTTAGGACAAAAGTGCTATTTCAGATAAAGAATATTTTCTTTAAATTTTAAAGTTTTAAAACTTGGTGAATATACTGCAAAGCTGCCACTAGATTTTCTTAGATCTTGTAAAAAATTCGAGGCTATATAGAAGGAGGTGACAATAATGAAAATACCATCATGTTCTATTTGTCAGTCTTGCTTTTAGTGGTATTTGTCAGTGGTGTATGCAAAATGAGTACATCTGCATTTCTTGCTTTGTCCAGATGTTTTTCCACAGACAAGGTGCAAGTAAAAATCATACGTTTGGATGAGTTGGCATGTGCTTTAGGAGCTTTGCTTCTGTGAGTTAAGCATTGCAAGAGAAGAACCAGATGATTAAAGGTTAATATAATTTTGTTTTCTGTGTGCAAAGGATGACTAGAGCTGACTCTAGCCATGACTTACCATGAGAAAGATAAAGAAGCACCTTGCACACTCTCTCAAGTGAAAGACAAGGAGAAGTAAAGCCTTAACTGGGAATGGAAATGTTGCTAGAGATATGAGTCAAACCAGAACCAGATGTTGACACTATGTGATCAAGAAATGAATTTATTATGTTTACTCATGAACAACAGCTGAAGATACTTCTTTAATCAGAGAAGTACCTCTCTGCTATTTCCATACCCTATTTTTTTTTGGCCTGGATTTTCAGCTTCTCTGTGTACTTTCTTTTTCTGAATTAAGCTATTTTCTCAGTAAAATGTTCCATCACTGAGACACCAATTCTACTCTCTGTGTCTCAGTTTTGAACTTCTGAAACTATAAATTATTTAAAAATATAATAAAAAATCCTTGTCTTAAAATCCTTATCTAAAATATAACAAAACATTCTTATCTGAATTTCTGATACTTTTTCTGAAATGTTACCAGGTTCCATCTCTGTAAAAATCCTTCTTGGTCACACCAGAATTATTTCCTGCATCAGCTACTGTAACTCCCATTTTAATGGACTACTGAAGCCATACTCACTGAACTTCAAAGTGCCAAGAAAAATGCAATCAGACCACACAGTGTTTGCTAAGAACCTTCAGCTCTCTTAATTTTATTCACTTACTATCTCTCTGTCCACAGAATTCAAATCGACTGCTAGTTCTTTTAATTCACTTTTGCCTCACTCTGTATTCAGCCCTTGGCCTAAGCACAATTCAGTTCTCCTCTTCCAAATTTTGCCTTTATTATCATTCACACAGATCAATTTCTATGAAATACCTACAAGCTAAAGTTAGGAAAGTGGAACTTTTCAAGAGTTTTCTGTGAATTTTCCCAGCTGAAGAGGCAGAAGTTAGCTTTTGGCCTTTGAAGAAAGACTTCCATTTTGAAAAGAAGGCTACCAAAACACCCTACCTTTTTTAATTTTTTCCTGAATTTTCTGTAAGTCCCAGGAGTAGAAAAAAATCAGATAAACATATCTGTTTGAACTTAAGCACTCCTATGCCTATGTCTTTCCCTTTCTTTTACTGGCCATTACCTTGTAGAAGCATAGGAATTGGGTCTTATTTTCATTTTACTTTTATTTCTTCCTTTTATTTTAACTCTCCCAAGCTTCTTAGACATCAGTATGCCTAGTTTAGGGTTGTCTTCAAAAGTTCTGTCCACTTTTCATGCTTCCAGGAGAAAGTCCTATCTTAACAAAATTGTATTTCTCTTTTCCAGGTGGTAGTAAACCTGTATACAATAAAATTTGCCTTTTGTTTTTCCATATGCTGTCTTAACTCTCATTTGTACCACACCTATTCACTATCTCAGCTTCTAATCCATGGCATAGTGAAGGCTGCTGTAATCAATAAAATCATATTCTTTTTAGCTAGTAACTATCTATAATCAAGAGATTGATTTCTGGGTGAACCACTTAACAGTGGCCTCTTTTGTCTGTTAATGTACATGAAATTATAGCGCTAAATTCTTATGCTTGGTTTCATAGCTCCAGCACATCAACCATATGCGGTTGGAAAACTTTAAAATTAAACATCAGAAGAGTAAGGGAAAGAAAGTTTCCTTTTGCCTCTCAAGAAAATGCATTGTTTAATTCATTCAAATACAAATGGAATGCACATACTAAGCCACTAGGATGTGCTTAATTTCTTAAAGATGTTCTTTCATGTGATGAAGTATCATCTGACCCAATAAACCAACTCTAGCCTGGGTTTGTAGGTTCACAAAACATAAGCATTGCCCAACAAATTTCCCACTTCCTTTTCTTTTGGTTTTCTGTATGAAAGAATCCCTTTCAGGGAAAATGTTAGAATGATATTTTCAGATATCCAGACAATATAAGACCAGACCACAGAATTAAAGTATTTTCTTTGTCTTAAGATAGCTTTCTTTCCTAATTATGAATAAACGTTTGGATCAGATCAATTATTTCCTTTGAATTATAGTAAAAGATAATTAAGTGGTTAAGCATACAGTTTACTGGTATTATTTTAAGGGAAAAACATTTTCATCTGATCACTCTTTAAGCTTTATATTAATTAAAACACATCCTAAAAATTACTGCTTATAAGGAAGGTCACAATGTGTTTGGAATTTTATGTAAAATGTCAAGTGAACTAATAAAATGTCCTTTTATGTAGGCAGTGCAAATGCTGCAATTTAAAAGAAACTCTAACAATACAAATTATCTTAAATTTTATGTAGAAAACAGAAAATCATTCAAGTGGCAAGAAGAAAATGTTAAAATACACTTGTCACTACTCTCTCCTGGATGGTTCCACTCTCTTACAGCTTCAGTCAGGGATAGCTGTGATTTGGAAGAATAACATGCACATTTTAATGTACTAGAACTGGAAAAATAGTGCTCTCTTAATAACCTGGGCAAGTTAAATTCTTTGCTGCTTCCATTGTCATGCAGCTCTTGTGTTATCAGCCATGGAAATAATGAATGCTCAAATGCATCTCACCACTTGTGTAGCTTTTTTTTTTTTTTTNTGAGTGAGAGGTGCCTACTCCAGCACGGCTGACTGGGTCACATGCTGTTGGTTTTCTCTGTTCATGAGGATCAAATGTTGCTTTAAAAGTGGCAGAGGAACGAACAGCATTTAAAATAAGC
>VZTT01021775.1:2220-18625 GCA_013400855.1 Buphagus erythrorhynchus
CAGAAACTGCAGTAATGGGAGCTGACAGTGATGGATAGTGGGAAAACTAAGAACTTCAGGACTGATCAGAAGAGGGTGCTGTTATTCTGGGATGGTTTTGCATCATCAGTGCCAGAACACAGACAATGCCTCTGCCTTCCAGCACAGATGTAATATTAAGGACTTGGCTATCGGTGGTAGTAATTAAGAGACAATAGCACTTTTCACAGTGAGACAAAGATTTCCTGAATAAACCTACATTTGGCCACTTCTGTGGATAGAAGCTCCCCTACCAAATCAAATTATGGAATTCCTCCCTTTCCTACCCTGCAGCAAACTATTGTGTATTGCTGCTCTACACTACTGAACAGCTGTTCTTGTTCATCCTACAGGCAATTGCATGTGAAAAGATAATAAATCACTGCTTTCCTAATCTTGAAAACACGTATGCGTATTTCAGCTGTAGAAACCATGCTGGGTGAATCCATGCTGCTAAATAAAAGACCACGAGGGAGCAAAGACAGTCTTTTCCCCTTGGAGATTTATATCACTGCTTCTAACTCTCACAAAGAAGCAAAGATGTCTTTGACTGCAGACTCCAGAGACTGATCCTCCAAGGCAATGAGGATGAAACTGCATTGGGTTTTGTGCTCTCTGCCCAACATCTTTCTTCAGTTCTGTCCCCACAGCCTTGGCACCTTCAAATAACCACTGTCATGAAATTTCCTAGGGGTCATCTTTTACTTCTGTGCAATAAAAGTATTATGCTGCTGGGCTGAAACAGACCTTGTGTTATTTCTGACATTCTGTACTGAAAAGCATATTATAAAATGATAATTATGTGCTGAGGCTCTGCAGGTGCCACTGGGGCCCAGTGTTGGCTCAGGGACAAGGACTGTGTGTTTAGACACTGCCAGTGTGCTCGATAGGAAGGCAGTGAGTCAGTTTAGCACTGCCCTGTGACAGTGTAGTTACACCTACCCATCAGCTACTCCTATAACAGCCAGCAAAGGAACCCAGTGATCACTCTGACTCAAACAGCAAAGCATAACTCACATCCATGCAGATACTTACCCAACAATTCAACAGTTTTAGGAAGCCAAGACTGTGTTAGAATCACAACAGTACTGACAATAGGACAATGTGGATAATTGTGGGGTAATCCCTGGAACTGGGCACTTTTTGTGATTTTGTAGAACAGATGTAAGCACAGGAGCCAATGTGTGTCAAGACAGGGATTGTTCATATACATAGAATTATGTCAGCTATGGATTTTTCAATTCTGGGAGTAATATATTTGAGAAAAATTAAGGCTGAGATTTGCTAAAGAAAAGAAAGAGGATTCAGTGTAATTCATATACCTATAATCTTTAATCAATAAAATATGCAAGGCAATATTTTCTGGCTCTGAAGCTTAGTGACACAGCCCAAATTGAACTGCACAATAAAATACTCTTATCCTCCCAAACACTGTTGGAATAGCCCCACCCGTGCCAGACTTGGATCTTGGCCCAATGTTAAATGTGAGTCTGCTTGTTCATCCTGTGCAAATTTGGGCCAGGGTGGATTAACTCTTTAGCAGGGTGAACAGTCATGTTGTATGGACCATGGGCCTTAGCCCTGGCCCTGTTTATTTTGCTAGTACAGGTATCATTTTACAAGTTTAATGATCTCAGCACAGGTCAGATTAAAAAAAAAATAAATAAAAACTTTAGAAATATTAGCACAAACTTCATTTTTAATTTTAATGTTGTATTCATATTTGAAGAGAAATACAAAATTATTTCATTAATATGAATATGGTATAATGTGTGGACTCATTGCTCATCTACTTTCCTGTAGCACTTGTACCTCAGGTATTTCAGAATATACAGTGTAAAGCCTTCCAGTAAAATGCTACCAGATCTTGGATGGAGTGAGTTTGTCTGAAGTCTGGTCTTACAAGTATTTTGTCAGTTCTGAAAGCGCTGTGCTGTTTTTGTTGATTTGCTGCTCCTTGACTAATCCAATATTTCCTATTATGCTGCTGCTTCTGTTACTTGTACACATTTATAATTTCTGTTTTAATTCTGCTAGGCTCTTACCCTCCTCTGGGAACCAGTTGTGCTTAAACCAGATCAAAACCTGGTTAGTTTATTTTTTTCTTCTTAATGCAAAGCATGTTGACCTGCTCAAATTATCTCCAAAAAAGTTCCACAGGAACACATGGAAAAGTTCACATGAACTAACTAGAAGTTTGGTTTCAAATTATATTAAGTACCTATACGAACAACTAAAAGTCAGCTCTGAGTCACTCTGTTTACCTTATGTCTTTTTCCTACTGCCCCTCATGTTAAAAAAAATCTCTATATTACAGTTTCTCCATACAACACTCCACTCAATTCGTCATGACTGGTGCTTGTGAATTGCTCACTGTCACTGGATTTTAAGGTGAAAAAGCTTTGATTAATTAATGTCTACTGATTGACTCTGTGAGGGGATCCATGCTGGAATAATGGTGTCAAATGGCTTAGGCTTGAATTTGCTTCACAGTAACTTCCTGGGGAAAGCCAAACTTTCACTGCCACCTGGCAAAGTTTTGGCACAATTCTAAAATTTATTACTTGACACTAACCTTTTCCAATGCAATATTTGCCCTACCATTTTAATTTGGATTAGGAATGTTGGTTCTCAGGAGGGAAATCTGAAATGAGATTACTCTTGGGCTAAATGAAATAGAAGAATGCTTGTTCACAAGCAAACTACAGTGAGGCCAAATCAAGTCCCTGAACACCCCACCCCATATGGTGTGGACAGAGGTCCTCAGAACCAGCTGCCTCATTTGACAAACCCATTCTGGTTTCTGCTGCATTGATATTGTAGGCAACAGGCAATAATGGAGTGATTAATGCTGATTGAAAAATATCAAGGAAAAAGAAAAGGTTTACTTGGGAGTGTCATGAACAAGCCCACAGAGAGTTAAATTTAATAGCAGCTATTTTAGACATCAAGTATTAGGAACTTGCCTGACAGGCATCTTCCAAACATCCCTGCTTTCTTGAGAACTCATATATGTGGCTATTGGTTTGTTTTACTGAAGAGACCAGGCTATGAAGCTTCATGTCACTGAGGCAGCCAAGCAGGGAGATTGCCTCTAATCCAGAAATCCCAGGGCTTTCAGAAACTGCAGCCCGGGTTCAGTCTCTCAGAGTGGATTTTCTTTGTATTAAGAACCCTTGGACTATTCCTGTCACTGAGAATTTTTGGGATTTGTTCTGAATTAAAACTAAACTAAGTTTTGAATATCAAAACCTGATGATATAATTAAATCCTCTGTGAAGCAGAACTGCTTTTGCCCTAGTAATTCTGATTTAAAAAGTGTGAATAGGAATAGTGATTTTAATTCAGGTCAGAGGCAGTTGTATTAGTAGGGCTGTGCAAAGAATAATACCCCATCTTTATCAAGTTTTGCTTGTGTTTCAGTTTCACAAGTATGATATTCATATACTCTATTTGAAAGATTCCCACTCCTCCAAAAGAGTATAAAAGTATCTGATAGTCAATTTAAGCTATTCTTTTCACATCTCCTCACAAACACAAGCTCTGCAAAGCCTTTTGTCTCAGCTGGAAGATGCTTCTGTTTGTTCTACCTCACGTCGAAGCTGATTGCCTCTCCAAAGTGTCTGATCTCTGTAGATTAGAAAAAAGAATAGATTTGAAAGATGCTTACAATTCATTTAATTTCAATTCTCTTAGTTTCTTTCATCCAATATTCTTGATAAACAAATAAATTAGGTAATCATTTCAGTGACTGTATCATTTTCATTTTCTATTCACTATGCACAAAAGCCAAAGCTATTTTATTTCAACACCACTTTTATTTTTTTTTATTTTTTTGTCACAAACTATAAAGCAAGAAGATCTGTTCATGTCTTTTTTACGACCTGCATCTATTCCAGAAAAGCTTGGCTGCTTTAAGGGATATAATGATAGTATATTATTTTTAAATATAGCACAAAAAAATTAATTCCGGGCTTTGGAATGTTCAGCTTTAGGGCCAGAACAGATTTCTGTTGTTTTCTGTTCATTTTCTGTTAATGAAATATAGGATTTGATTCAACCATGTTCAATCAAATGTTAGATTTTGACCAACACAGATTTCTGGGAGAGCTTTAAGTTCCCTCTAACATCTATAGTGGTTCAGGGTCCTTTCCAACAACTTTTGTGAGGCCAGAAAAAACAACCCAAGATAAATCAGAAGGCTGACTGAATGACTCTAATGCCATGTTACAATATTGATGCTGTCTGTGTCACAAAATGTTTCAGGCACTCCAATCATTAGCACAGCTCCATTACGAGAGGGATTTAAGCAGCAGAAGGAAAGAAACAATACCTGCCTCAGAGAGCTGATAAATTTTCCTGTCTCCTTCCCACACACGCACTCTGATGTGGATTAAAATATGTGTTTATCTGACTCTTAATGATAGTAATGATCAATGACTGTAAATAGCAGGTGCATTGTTTGCCACACACTTTGGATTTTTAAAATGTGAATTAAATCTCCCCTTTTTTTCAGAATTATCAATCAGAGAATAGAAAACACCCTCAAGCAATCCTTTTCCATTTTCTCTTATTTGGAATTTAGCTAGATTTAGGGAGTTAAATCTATTCAGCTTTAAAAGAAGGAGAAAACAGAGGATTTGATTGTTCATGACATTTTGTTCAAAATCAATCATTGTCAACTCAGGTTAGACTGATTTACTATGAGCCTGCCATAGAAAAGATTTGCCACAAATGGCAAGGCTCTGAGCTGTTTCCACCGCACTGAACATAATGATGGATTTACCATTGCAATCAGGATGGTAAAACAGCATGGTCCCCAGAGTCGTGCACCAGGCAAATTGATCACAACAGCCCTGAAGTTATATAAGGGCTTTGTTTATCTGGTCTCAGTTTGCAAGAGTAGTAATCCAACTTAAGATAAGACACTCTGATCTTTACAGAAGTTTGGACAGGTTTTATCTCCTAAACCAGTATGTAGTAGAATTGTCTCTGCTGAGGAGTAAAAAAGAGCTACCCATTAAATACGAATACTTTTTTTTTAATAAAAGTAGTTCAACATAAACAGAAATAATAAATACTACTATTATTAATATCATAATTTAACAGCAGTTTCTTAATCTGTAAGTGAATGGATTTGCTGTCATATTTTAGTGAGAAAATTAATAAAATGGGAAGATGAACATTTGTTCCAATGCATTGCCTTTTCATTACAGACATTCTTAATTTTGTGAAGAACTGGCAATACTAAGCTTTCAGATCCAAATAAATTAAGGCTAAAGAAATATTAACCTGTCTACAATAGCACACTGGCAGACCAGGCTTTTGTCTATGCAGGAAAATTAAGTCAGTTTGTAGCTTGCATTTCTGAACCCATGTTTGAAAGGGAAGAAAATGTTATTACTTGTCTTTGTCTGATGGAAAGTGAGCTTTGGTGAGAAGAAGTGATGCTGTAGGGAAAGCAGATGAACCTCTGGAGTCTGTTGATGGGATGTCATCTGGGGAGGCTTTAGCCCGTGGCTCAGCCCTGCAGACTACTGCTCATTTCCCTGAAATTCATAAATTCATATATGTATATATATATATACATCCTGAATAAGAACCTGAGAAAGGGATCTGCACAGTGGGATGACAATATGCTTTTTCCTAAGGAGCAGATAATTTGATGGGGTCCTGCAGGAATACCAAATCTTCTAGAGACTGTTGTTTTTTTTTTTTCAAATGGTGATAGACCCTTATAAATTTTCTTCAGAGAAGTGTCAGAGACCTGGAGAAACTAATTTTATCCTGCATTCAGATAAGGAGCACAACTAAATTTTTATTTTCATATGAAACATGCCTGGGTGTCTTTGGCACTGGGCTGGACACAAAAATTGAATGAAGTCAGAATTTAGCATATTTATAAAACAATGAAAAAATTGAAAATAATAAGGGCATTCTATAGATTTAAAAGGCAGAATTAGGCTAAAGTCAGTCCTCGGATAGAGCTGTGAAGGGCTGTGATATGCTCCCAGACAGAAAATTCCCTAAATCATATTGCAAGTCCTCAGAAGCAGGAATCTATTTTCCCATTTATTTTACAGTATCTATATTGATAGGAGTAAATGAATACAGATTATTGTCTCTATATTAATTTGGAATTTAATTTAAGTTGATTGAATAGTTTTCTATTTTGAAGCAGGAATATATTTTTACAATGTTTGGTTATATAACTGGCAAAAAGATCTATTGCAAATTATTGATTTGCTTTGGCTACAAATATAATAGAAGCTATAATTCATGGACAATAATGGTTTTAAAATTGCTATTTGGATTTGCAAATGCAGCAGCACCTCACCTAGAAAATTAAAAAAAGTTTAATTTAGACACCTATTTTGTTCCTGAGGGCTTCCTTTTGAGCACTAAGAGAAGCTGTTCTCTCTTTTCACCTAGATATTCTCTTCAGAGCACTCTCACACAGACACTGGCAGCACTGTTTGACTCAAAATGCATTAAGGCAAATTTATTGTCAACTTAGCCTTCAGAGTGTACAGACAGACATATAGTAGGAATATCTAAAGTGGAAGTAAAGTAGACTTGTTTTGCACTAATTTGATAAACTTTTTCTTGTTCAAAAGCAGCGGCTTAAAAAAAGAAAAAACAAAAATGTAAAAAATCAATATTTTTACACAAGATCCCCATTAGTGAGATAAAATGGAATATCACAAATCCATTTCTACATTAGACTATTTTCACTCGGGAATTATTCTCTTGCTTTAGCAAAATTATAAAAATTTATGTGTTCAAACTTAAAATATTGAAACTTTTCAGATAGCTGAATTTTACCACTTGCCCAGGAACCTAACAAAGAAAATGTGTTCCTTTTTTGATTTACAGAAAATATAATAGATGAAGTCTTTCATAATTTTATTTATCGGACATATATTTGTGGAACCAATCATGTGTGGTCCTTGGAACTCTAAAAGTTTGATGTAAATTATTTCAGAATTTATATAGAATCATGGAAACATAGAATAGTTTGAGTTTAAAAGGACCTTGAAGATCATCCAGGTCCACTCCCCTGCCATGGGCAGGGACACCTTCCACTAGCCCAGGCTGCTCCAAACCCCATCCAACCTGGCCTTGGACACTGCCAGGGATGGGGCATCCACAGCTTCTCTGGCAACCTGTGCTAGTGCCTCACCACCCTCACAGAACCTCCGTTCTTCTGTGACAAATTTGGCTGGCAAATTTAATCACAGCGTGATTAACTGTGCATATTATGAAAGAAAAGAAAGGAAAAGTAAACAAACAAATGAACAAAAAAGCATTCTGGATGAATGCTGAGCCCTTCACTCAAATAGTCAAGTCACTGTTTTTCCTCCTCATACAAAATCAGGTGACATTTAATATGTTAAATTAGGATGTAAGAATTTGGAAAAAAAAAAGAAAAGAAACTATCACATTCCTGAGATCCCTCATGTAATTCAGTTTCTTTCTCAAACCATCTTGCTGTTTTTTAATGTAGTGAAGCTACTGATAAGATCCTCTTCTGGATTGTTTGTCTCAGTGGTTTTGGCAAGACTTACTTTGTGCATAGGGAAGAATAAAGCTGACTTCTGGTATGGAAAAGCAAGAATGTGGTCACTAGGAGGTTTGCTTTGTCCTAAAGTTTGCTGGGACTGCTAGGTACTAATGGCTTTACAGCCCTTTATCCCCAGACTGCTGTCAAGGATGAGCTGATCAAGTATATAGGCATTATACCATATTTCTGCTCTTTTCTTTATCAAACACAGCTGTTACTTTGAAGCTTCTTTTGTCCTCTATTTCTCTTTCCTTTTCTTGTCTCTCCTTTTTTGGAGGTTAATAGGATGTAGCTCATCAGTGATCTTGGGTCAAACCGTTTGGTCATACCTATCTAGAAGGCATCAAATGAGTGAACTAGCTCTTGATACTGGCAACCATAGGTCAATCTGATTTTGTATTAACTTGCAGAAGGTCAAATGGTCTCTAAATTTGATAAATATCCCATTTCTTGAACTTCTGATGGAGAGCATAGACAAGGTGAAAGCTAATACAATTCTGCACTTGTACAGCCACACAAATAGGTACTACAGCTTAATTTGCACAGGACATAACTTAAACTCAACTTGTGCTCCAGCAACTAATTCCTGTATATCCCAATGAAGTTAAAACAAATAACAACAAAGAGTATATTTGATATATTTAGCCTCTCTTAGTACAGAAAACTCTCTATAAACAGCCTGATACTTGTAAGCTGCACTTCCATTTTAATCTTTCTCAGAGATGCTTATCTCAAATTTTGAATTACATTTTTTTCCTTCTTTTTCTTTGGTGGAATAATTATTAAAAAATAATTGGAGAAATGTTTTTTGAATCTAAAGAGGTAGAAAAATTTAATGACAGGTTTAAGTCTGTTAGACTGGTCAAGCACGCAAACATTTCTGGCATGAATATAGAAATATGAATATGAAGTTTTTCTGCTTGTGTTTCTCTGACCTGTTTATGCATATATAGATCAGAGAAAGGATTAAGATATGCTATAGGTGTATCAGAATTGAAAATAACAAAAATCAGCAAGAAGTGTAGAGA
This sequence comes from Buphagus erythrorhynchus, assembly GCA_013400855.1. Lineage (NCBI taxonomy): Eukaryota > Metazoa > Chordata > Aves > Passeriformes > Sturnidae > Buphagus > Buphagus erythrorhynchus. Next base: position 10,831 of record VZTT01021775.1, read on the forward strand.
AAAAATAAGGCTGTGAATTGACAAGTGCTTAGGAGAACACTAACAAAAGAATAGGAAACCCAAAACAAGGAAGGAAAAAGCGATAAAAACAAAATGGTGTGACAGTAGAGTATCTCAAGGTCTGGATCTCAGCTGAAAAGTGGGAAGTTTGTGACTTCTTGTGTTTTACAGTTAGAACCAGCTCACTAGAGATGTGATAGCTCCCTAAGTGTCAACTGAGTCTCTTAAAGTTGTGCTTCTTCTTGTGAAGCTTTCTACAGCCTTTATTTTTCTTACAATAAAATCTTTCTATAACATTTTTTACAAATGTGCTGCTAGTACAATGCTGCACTACAGAGGCTGGGCTAAAGCAACCAGAAAGCTTTGAATTCAGCAACATAAAATATATTTAGCATCTGGAGGAATGTTTCAAAATATCTCTGTTTTAATTTCCACATATATATATATATATACACACACACACCTTTGGGTTGTAAGAAGAGCCCTCATAATATATTAGGCAACCCTAATTTATTGGGTTTTTTTTTTCACAGCTGACACATATGAGAGAAATAATTCTATTTTTCCTCAGAGTTTTTTAACTCAGAGATAATGTCAGTGAAGTGCCTGAAGGTTGCTGTCAGGACAGAACCTTTCATACAAACATTAAAGCTCCTTGGGAAATGAAAATTCCATGTAGTGAGACATGAAGTTTCATCGCCCAAAGATAAGAGAATGTCAGAAATATTTTGAGGGTATGTTGGTAACACATAAGTTTATTTATTATTAACATTGATAATATTCACTACTAATCTTTCTTTCATTAGTTCATTCTTCATTTGGCTATTTTAAATGATCCATTTTAAAATGAATGATAACATTTTCTTTTAATGTAACACTCATGCATATACAAAGGCCACTTATAGTGAGATTTAATCTCTGTGGGGTAATTCTAAACTCTCAGCTGCAGAATTTCAGCTGCTGATAACAGTAGGCTTTGAAAAGTATGAAACTGGGTGAAATCAGAAACATGATTATTGTTACTGATTATTACTATCATCTATGTATGCCCTGTGGCATATGAATACATATTACTATCACAGGAGTTGTAGAAAATAACAGAAGTGCTGTGATTGTGTCAAACAAAGCTTCCAATGAGAAGGGGACTTAGTGATCCATGTCTGTATTTTATGGTTTTTGTTTTAATTGAAAGGTGAATTTACATACAGTGGTGAAGTATATGATTTCCATCAAAACACCATTTTGTATGTTGATGCTTCTGTTTCATAGAAGGTATCTCCTGGCAGTAGTTTTGGACTTCAATATCCTACATGACATGCTTCCACCAATGAGACAGGGTGACCTAGGAGAAATTGTGAGGGGGCCATAGTATAATTGGTGAGATGCCTTACAAGGAAGTCTAAAGAACTCTGGTAGAAAATAGAGAACAGATACATCAGTAGATCATCTCCCATGAAAAAACACAGTGGTGTCAAAATAGTTCATACTGTGGGTGGAATAGAACTTTTTTCAGCCACTCATATGAAAACCAAAATATTTCACCAAATGATCTTGTTATAAAAAACATTTTTAAAGTATCTCTGCATATACATTAAAATACCCAAACCAAAACATTTTGCATCCTATTATATTCCTCACATTGACTCACATGATTTTGGGTGAAAGTGAACACTCCAGTTCTATGTGTTGAATGCTATTTTCAGCATGAAATGGCCTGCAATTCACCAAGCATATATTTTGAAACAAATGTGTAGAATTTGCTACTTAAGAAGAGAAAAAAATATTCGGTAATGCAATTTATGGATCTTTTTCTTCTGCTGTTCTCTGTTTATCTGAACTTTTTTTGCTCAGCTGTTCCCTGTAAACACAAGTAGTGTAACTGAATCCTCAGGGTTCTCTCAGTGGTGTCTCCAGGCAGGTGCTTGAAGGATCTAACTGAAAAATTCCAGTTGGCCAATACATTTCAGGTAACAAGAAAGCTGAATATTTTCAGGAACGTGGACATTTTGACAGTTTTGGAACAGATTGTCTAGTCCATAGAACTAATTCGTCTTCTGTGGGTATTAAATACAGTAGGAAAAAAGAATTGTCCACCACTCTGGAGAGGCTAAAACATTACTTGCATGATTTTGAAATCCTCTTTCCATTTCACAGCAAGTAAATCTTGGTAAGTTTGGGCTGACTTGAGACTGACCTTGCAACTCACAAGCTAGAACACTATTTTGAGCACAGTTAAACCTAGTGTTACAGTAAAAGCCCAAAAAGTGACTCAGAGCAAAAGATAATATCAGGAGAACACTGCTTCATGGGCAGTTCTTTGACTTTTGGGGCTTTCTCTTTGAACTGTTTTAAAAAACAAGAAAAAAGTCAAGTCAGACAGGATTGGAAAGAGCAAAAAAAACCCAAAAACTTATACAACAGCAACAGTAAGAACACTCAGCAATAAATAATACTCAGCTTTTTGATATTGAGTTTTCTTCCAGTTGACCAAATGTATCATATCTTTTCAGAATCACAGAATTACAGGATGGGTAAGGTTGAAAGAGCTGGTGATCCTTCTCCTTCCCCAGCTTCCTCCTGCTGAAACTACACTCCTCTCATGACATGAGGTGCAAGGAACCAAAAAGTGCTACAAGCTCCACCCTTTTTCTCTGTAACCATGACATCATCCTAGAGCACATTGTACAGGGCTGTGACCAGACAGTTCTTGAATATCTCCAGTGTGGGAGCCTCCACACCCTCCCTGGGCAGTCTGTTCCCGTGTGCTATCTTGCACACAATAAAGTTACTCCTCATATTCAGGAATATGCTTCCTGTGCATCAGGTTTTGCACTGTGCTTCTTGTCCTATTGCTAGGCACCACCAAGAAGAGCCCAGATCAGTTCCCTTGATGCCTTCCCTTCAGAGACTTTCACATGATGCTGAGGTGCCCTCTAAGCCATCTCTTCTTGAGTGAACAGGCCCAACTCTGCCTTTCCTTGTAAGGGAAATGTGGACACACACATTCAGAGAGCTAGGGAATTACAGCTTGGGAATTCTTTTCAGGCCTGGATTTCTCCTGACTCTCAGGTCCATTCCCAGGCTGACAAGCTGACTACAGCTTCAGTTAGGGACAAAATTTCCCAGGATGATAACATGGTGAAAAACAGAGTGGAATTCATAATAATAGATTAACACTTGGTATTTTTCTCATGAGGCATCCGGACATGTTGTTTGTCCAATGAACTACTGTGCTGTCCTAGTGCTCATAACATACATAAAATACGGACGATCCGTACAATAAAGTTGGCCTTTTTCCCAAAGAGGTCCGTGTGTGTTACTGTCCTTTTTCTCTCTTTGCAGAGCGGTAGCCACAGGGAAATGCTTCAGACCTTTCATCATTTTCATTGCCTTCCACTGGACCTGCTCTAGGAGCTCCATGTCTTTTTTGTATGTAGGAGCCCAGAACTGAACCCAGCACTCCTGGAGTGCCCCACCAGGGCTGAGCAGAGGGGCAGGATCAGCTCCCTGAACCTGCTGGCAGTGCTCTTCCCAGTGTCACCAGGATACCTCTGTCCTTCCTGGCCACCAGGCACTGCTGGGTCATGGACAGCTTGTTGTCCCCCAGGACACCCAGGTCCTTCTCCACAGAGCTGCTTCCCAGCAGGTCAGCCCCCATCCTGTGCTGGTGCATTTTGGATTATTCTTTCCCAGGTGCAGGACCCTGCATTTGTCCTTGTTGAACTTCAAATAGTTCTTCTCTGCTCACCCCTCCAACCTGTCAAAATCCTTCTGCAGGGCTGCACAGTTCTCTGGGGTATGGGCCACTCACTCCTCCCAGCTTTGTGTCATCAGTGAACGTGCTGAGCAGGTGAAGCACACCATGACATGGTAACCATTGTGAACATGCACTGTGATACCTACATGTGCAGTGCACACTTTCAGCATGGCATCTGATATTGCGTGCTAAGTACAAAAAGGTAATTTTTTGTAAGTGTTTTAACGAATCGCTTTCATGGGAATTAACAACATGATATAAGTACATGTTTAAATCTACTCTTGTTAATCAAAGCACTTAACTCTACATACACCTGTACCTCAAGCAAATTTTAAGCAAATTAAGCAGAATTTATGCAAATTAATATCACCAGGGTCCAGAACTACCAATCAAGCACCTGTGGTGAGGCAGTGTAAAGTGCCCCAGATGGGACCTTGACCTAACATGGGCATATATCTCCTGACACCTGAGATAGCTTGTTTAGTAGTAACTCTGATATCTTTCCATAAACCATCATTATATCAAGAAAATTTATACTAATTATTTTATATATATTACATATATATATATTATATATATATTACTAAATTTATACTAATTTATACTAACCTTCAGTTGGTCTATTCCTTAAATACAACTGGAATTACATTAACACTTTGTGAAATGATTCATTCCCAGGTCAAACCAAGTACCTAGATTCTTTGCTTTTCATTCATGCACCTGAATTTGGTAAATCAAGGTATAGGGTACAATTATTGCATCAGATCCAATCTCAGTTATTTTGAAGAGGGGGAAAATAAAGTGTATAGCTAAATTAAAGCCTTATATATAATTAATTGCTTGTAAACTCCTGGAAGGCAATAGGAAAGGAACATGTTTTGATTGCTAGTGTTTAAATTTTTGCTGCAACTTAGACAATGCATTGTCTACATTGCAAAACAAACCAGGCAGCTTTGAGAATGCCTTTTGTTGGGAATGCCAGTGGCATGTTGAGGTAGTCTGCTAGTTTTTACTCTGCAGTGTGCCTCTAGGATAAATTTTCTTAATCATTAAAATAACACATCTTACCACTAGTCTGAGCTTTGCTGAATTCCACCTTCTGTTCTTGCTTTGTCTGTTCGATTAAAAGCCTTGTAGTACCAGTGCTTTAGCCATTTCTCAAATTTTTATGAGCTAAGATTCAAAAGAAGACATCTGGACCAATAATAGTTTTACAAAGTCATTCAGCCAGACCTCGGTAATGTATGCAAAGTCAGGAACCTCATCAACAATCACACTATGGATGGCAGTAACCTTTTTAGGCATTGACTTAACAATTTAATAGCATGAATCAACATGTTGAGTCTCTGTCAATCAACAACATGTGCACTGAATGGGAGATGCCATGTAAGTCTAGTGATGCTAGCTTTATGTATGTCACAGTTTGCTCAGGACCTTTCTCTTCTTGTTGTGGTTCTGTTTCCCAGCCTTTGTTTAGAAAGAGCAAAATGCTCCCTCCTGGAAGGGAATAAAGCAGTAGTTTCACCAAATTCTGATGACCTCATCAGCTCACAGAATGGGTACAAAGGCTTCAATGGATTTTTGATTACAGCTTATTTGCAGTAGGTGTAAATGCCTGTGCTGAATGGTTGCTACTGTGTCTAAGACAGGTCTGTTCCTCTCTGTTATGGTTTAAACCATTTCAGGGTAAGGTGAGATATATTTTGTGAAATTATTAGGGTTTGGCTATGTTGGAGTGTTTTCTCCTCTTTTATCTGGACCTATGAGAGACAAAAGCACCAAATTTCCCTTGTGTCTACAAGGCAGCATGTATATTTCAGCACACCAACATTTTAACATTTTAAGAATTTTTTAAGTAGAGTTGTCAGTTGCTCTGATACAATATAAGAACTGTGTTCATTCCCTGAAGTGAACAAAACAAAACAAAATGGACAATAAATTAAAATCACCCAGTTATAACTGTGTTCTCTCTTTCAGTCTAGTTTTACAGACAGTCTTGTAAAATGTTCTTCTACATGACTTAGCAAATAAATCTAAACAGTAGTTTGTAATTTTTGGAACCTGTAATGTGAAGCCGCACTTAAATTAGCTGTCACTTGAAATTTCAAGCAGCAGTAATGGGTTTATTCAAGATGTAGAGGAAAGGGAGAAGGTAGCTAGAGTTGCTGTGATATAGACTTCTGATTAATAATACTTTTTAATACCTGCTGCAATCACTCACCTTCATGGAGAGAGTGATGTGAGAGACTATATTCTGAAACACTTGCTAGATATTACAGAACCTATTTAGTATCAGATCTGCTCTTGAGAATCTCTGAAGGACAGATTTTAATTCCTACACGTAAGGTCTTTTCTTTAATTCTCTGATTCATCCTTCTTTGTATCTCATGACATCAATATTATTTAGATATTATTCATAGAAATTGCACAAACTTTTAGGATTTTATAAAATACATATCAAGTCATTCTGAGGAGATCTCAGAGAAAAAGAAAAAATTCTCATTTTTACTCATTATTCATTAATTTACTACAGTTTAAAAAATAGAGTTACTATGTATAACTTGAGAACAAAACTGAAAACTGGTTGTGTTTTTTTTTTTAAGACTCATTTGTTTTCATATTTTCTTTTCAAATCAGATTTTCTTATCAATTAGAATTAAGAGTGAGACATACTTTAACCTTAAAATGAGCTTTACAGAAAACAGTCATAAAGACTTGTTTTAAGATAACAGTAACAAGGACCTAACATCCAGACTGGTTAAGAGCCTTCCCAGCAAAGCCAGCCTATGCAAACCTGCTGGGACCACCTACACAATGTGAATGAACCAACATCCAGGCAAGCTGCAGCTCCTCTCAGACAGAGAAATTGGATTTGGAATGTAGCTTTGATAAAGAACACCAGTTAAATTTCAGTGCATCCTTTTAGTGCAGTCTCTTAATGCTGACAGGAATTTCTTGGAGTCTGATAAAGGGGAAATGGCAGGTCCTGCACCTCAGAATCATAGAATCATCTAGGTTGGAAAAGACCTCCAAGATCATCAGGTCCAACCCTTGAATGATCACTGACTTGGCAACCAGACCATGGCACAAAGTGCAATATCCAGTCATTTCTGGGTCTCCTCCAGGGATGTTGACTCTATCATTTCCCTGGGGAGCCCATTCTGATGTTTAATAACATCTTCCGTGAAAAATTTCCTCCTCTTGTCCAACCTGAACCTTCCCTAGAGCAGCTTGAGACCATGTCCTTTCATCCTGTCATTAGTTGCCTGGGAGGAGACCAACACTCATCTAGCTACAAGTTCCTTTTAGGGAGTTGTAGAGAGTGATAAAGCCACCTTGGAGCCTCTTTTCTTCCAGGCTAAACAGCCCCAGCTGCCTCAGCTGCTCTCCATATGACATGGGCTCTAGATCCTCCACCAGCTCTCCTGTCCTCTTCTGAGCACCCTCCAGCACCTCGATGTCTTTCTTGTAATGAGGGGCCCAGAACTGGATGCAGGATTTGAGATGTGGCTGCATCCATGCTGATTATTTGTGTACACCAAGAAAGACTGGAAAAGTGCCTTTATAGGAACACGGCTTTGCAGAAGAGACCACAGGGTCCTGGGGGATAACAAGCTGACTCAGAGCCAGCAGTGTGCTCCTATGGCAAACGTGGCAGCATAATGGGCTGCATTAGGGGAGCATCACCAGCTTGGCAGAGGAGATGATTCTTACTCTGTACAGAACACTGGGGAGGCAGCACCTAGTGCTGTCTCTGCTTCTGGGCTCCTGAGTACAAGAGGGAGATGGACCTATTGGAACAAGTGCAGGGCAGGACCATGAAAATGATAAAGGGACTGGAACACCTAAGGTGCAAGGAGAGCTGAGAGGGATGTGGCTGTAAACCTGGAACAGTGAAATCCAAGGGGTCTTATCAATGGTCTTATCAATGTGTGTAAATACCTGATGAGCAGAGTGAAGAAGGTGGAGCCAAACTGCCAGACTTTTCTTAGAGGGGCCTAAATAAAAGACAAGAGACAAGGGGGCACAAAATGAAAC
>VZTT01021777.1:0-14478 GCA_013400855.1 Buphagus erythrorhynchus
GTAATTTTGAGATTTAAAAGTGTTTTTCTTTCCTAAGTTGCTGCATAGAGCTTTCACATTTTTCACAGGATGAAAAAACAGACTGGCTAAACAGGGGAAACAGTAAAAACTGCACATAGGAAAGTGCTCTAGGTGCATGGACTAATCAAACAAGAGAAAACAGCTTTAAAGAGCAGGTAAGGAAGTAATTTAAACTGCTGTAATTTTAAGTAGTAGCACGCCTAAACTGCAGGTAAAATTTTTGAGCATAAATGGCTGCTTTTCTGTAGGAAAAGCCTCTTGCCCTCTAAAATTAAACTCTCCATCCCCCTAAACCTACAAATGGTGCTAAACTGGCCTTTCCTTCCATGCAGAGCTTGAAAATAGAGTGNGGGTAAGTGGGTTTTTAGTTTTGGTCCACAACCTTGGCAGTAGTTTTCATATCTTGCTCCAGTGTAGTTTTTCTGCTTTGGTTAGCCTTAACCACAACACTATACCTCTGTTCCTGACCTGCAGGTGAAATACGTGCAGCTTTTGCAACCCTTTTTCACAAATACCCAGCAGGCATCCAAACACTTCTAAGCAATAAACAAGACTCCACAAACAAAAGCAAATTAAACCTTCCACTTCTATTCATAAAAATATATATGCAGGTTTATTTAACCAATCAGATGGCTATTTGTGACACATGAAATAACTTGGTGGTCTTAGCCCAACTCCAACTGGACAGCTGTTTGGAACATAAAATTCTCCGCCATAATTGGCTTTAACCAGCATCCTTGTTGGTGAAATAGCCAAGTTTTCTGGGGCCACAGAGATTTCCTCATAGCCTAGAGGTGGTTCTCCTAGATTAAGCATGTGGGTGGGCTGTTGATAGTAGTAGAATTTAACTAAAAAACAACTTTGTACTGTTGGAATTTTTTTTGTACTATGTGTTTAATTTTTTTACAGATCAGGATATAATTCTACTCCTGAGATTCTCCTAAATGTTAAATTTGTAAAATTTAATGTATATTAAATATTGAAAGGTGTTTTGGAAACTGTGAAATAAATTGTCCTTTGGCAGCCAATAACAAAATAATATAACAATACCAGAATTTAATTCAATACTTAAAGCAATACTCTTGTTTTTCCTTAAAAAAGAAAGAGAGAAAGAGAGAGAGAGAGAAATTTAGAACCAGACTGGTTTATATTAGTGGAAAAGGAAGTGCCACAATTTCCACCTAGTTAAACCCAGATCTCCAAATTTATCCTGTGCTGGGAACAAATAAATTGTGGAATTGGAATGAAATTCTAGCTAAACATCTGAATAAATGGTGAAGTAGTCTAAAAGAAATTTTAGAAAATCTGATCTCAAAACAGAAACTAATGAAGAGGAACATACCTCACTCGGTTTGAGAAACTGTTCAGAAACATTATGGCTAATGCCAGCCTGGAATAAACACTGCTTTTGCCTCGACTGATAGGACTATCATGCATAACATACCTCAGAAATATAAATTTATATAAGCCCAAACACAATATGCCTTAGAAATCATCTGAGATAGCTCCAACCACTGTGAAATAAGAGTGAAATGTATAAATTATTACAAAAACAAGCACCAAATTCTCTAATTCCCTGTCGCATGTGCAATACCTTGGCACCAAATATAACATACAACCTGTCTGAAACAGTAAAGATTTACACTCACTTTGCACTAATGTAAATGCCTGTGCAGGGCAGTGGATATCTTGGCCCATAATGTGGAATTGTTTAAGGGCTACAAGAGAAATGTTACTGTAGTATTCATTTTTGAAAGTCTGCCTACTTTTTTCTTTCGTAGTTACTGCTTTTTAAAGAAACGCCTGTTTTATTTGCCTTTTATATTCTGTCTTGTGTATGAGCCCTTTTCAAGCTGAGGGGAAAATGTAGGTTTCATAACATGCTGTGGAAAAAAGATGCTGGATGGGGTTTTTTCATACTAAAAAAAAAACAAAAAAACTTTAAATCAGATGAGCCCATGCTTTGTACTGCTCCCAAGGCCTATCAGAAGAGTACTGTACAAAAACAAAGCTTGGTGAAGAGGAAGCAGCTGCAGGGGTGATATAGAGCTCTTTCTTATAAACAAAGAGCACCAACAAATCTGTTTGAGCATGAATATTAGATTTGCTGACTTTTGCTGACTTTTGCTGACATCACCATGGGAGATAAACATATTACAAGGAGTGGAACAGCTTGTTGCTTGAGAGGTTGCCAGATGTGATAAGTGAATGGCAAAGTGGCAAATGAAGACAGGGTGCCCATCCTGACAGTCTCAGCCGTAGCTGAGAGTTGTGACTTGGTGAAGTGTTGCAGTGAGCGTTACTAGGCTGGAACAAGTGGATAAAAATGAACTATGAACCTCCTTTTTTCTAATGGAGAAGAGCTAACAGCTGCTTCCATCTGGGAACTGTGAGAAAGTGCCTTACAGCTGTAAAATAATAAACAGCTAAAAACTCTGCACAGCCCACTGCTCCATTTACATTCTTTCCCAATCTTTTCCCTCATTAAACAGTAATCTTCCTCCTAATTATATTTCATCAATCTGTTGTTTATGGAACTCTAGATTAAATGGCAAACATATTGAAACAAAAATAAACTTATAATTAGTTGTCTTCTACTCACCCCTCCTGCCTTTGTATTAGCAAGTGCATCATTATCAGGCCCTGGGGGTTTGGTGAGGCAATCAGTTTACATGGTGCACTTTTGGCAGCAAAGAATAAAAAAACATTTGTAGCTGCATAATATGATTTACCAGCCCTAGGGCTCCAGGGTCTACACTTCCATAAATATAAGTGACAAATTATCAATAAATCATTCCCTGGTCTACCATATTGCATAATGTTTATTGAAACCCAGTTCTAATAAATATAAAAGTCACCTTTTTTATCCAAAGCATGAGAAACAAAAATGACAGCGATTACAAACAGAAATGAAAAATGAGAAATAAGTCCCTTCACAAGCAAGAAGCCCTTTATTCCCTAGCATCCTTAGTGCCTCAGTGTTGTTGGCCTCTCAAAACTGCCTTGGAACAGATACAACTTTCAAATGGTGATTTTATTCTTTGCTTATGATAAACATTGTTTTTCCGGGGTTGTTTGTTATGCTTATCATTCTTACATCTGGTTCCCAATCTCTGAAGAAATCAGTCAAGTGCACTTGCAGGACATTGATCAGAAGCAACATTATAATTGGTAAAGTTCTCCCAATTAGGCCAGATGTAGACAAGCTCAGCACACCGAGGCCTGTGCCCTGGAACTGAGTTTGTTTGGTTCATTGCAAGAAGTTATTTGAAAAGTGAAACAAAGGGAATAAGAAAATATTTGCAGATTGATTGTTTTTCTTCTTCATCTGTGTAAACTGAAAACCACAGCTCTAAAGAGTTATACTTGGTTTTTGGGGGGGTTACTCTACTTTGTGACAGCAAAAACTAAACTAAATATTTCTCCAGGATGTAAAATGCCCTACAGAATACTGTTTCAAGAAAATCGCTCATTAAAAATATTTAGATTTTATTACATTTCCTCTGCATGTTAAAAAAAAATCATATATTTGCATTTCTTGAAACAAATTTTGGTGATATGTCACCTGTTACAGGTGCTGACTAAAACATGGTATTATCCTATCCCACCATTTTCAAGCAGGTCAACATCTGGAAGTAATTTATGCAGAGTAGTCATTAGACTTCTGTAATACTTTAAAAAGTCAACTTAAATCTTAACTGGAATTCTCTGTCCTTTTGTATTCTGTAAGACAAACATCAGACACCTAGGTTAACCTTAAGTAATATCTCCTTTTCAGAAAGATACTATTTTCCACTAATCTCCTGGTTTTTTTTCACATGAAATCACAGCTTTGTATTATGAAAGAAAAAAAAATAAAAAAGAAATGTGCTAAAATATTTTATTCCCTTACTTAAATTTCTGTTAGGTATATTCTGCCCAGTAGGATATAGGATGGGCATGATGAATATATAATCTACATGTTCAGAGACAGATTTTTGCTGCTTTAAAGAAGTATGTCCATTTGGGAAAAGATTGTTTTTTCCCTGTAACTTTGGTGGAAGTTTTGTTTGTTGAGCCCTGTAGGACTGGACCCAGTAGCTTCCTTTCCAGATAAAGACTGTATTTATTGTGCAGGCTTTCCTCTGCTGCATGATTTTTATCAGTATCCTTCCATGTATGTTTTGAAGACAGCACAGGCCCATGCAATGGTGTGGCTGTCAGTGGTGTATGACAGGGTGAATATCTCTTTCTCAGAAGTTCTTACAGAGTTTTGGAGGAAATTATTCATTTCTTATAGTTTTAAGGTCCTATCTTGTTGACCTACTGGAATAACCCTGACAAATTCATTTTCTCTGTTCCAGTATAGAAGGGTTTACGCATGAGAACCTTAAAAAAATTGAAAAAAAAAAGAACACTCCTGACACTTGAAAACATTAAACAAAACTCCTCTGTTTTAGAAATGGTTCCTCCTCTGGCACTAAATCAGGGTGATACATACCAAGCTGGCAGCATTCAGCAGTGTTTATAGCCAGGGTGGCTGCTTGTTGTCCTGGCAAACCAATCTAAAATTCTTGTCCATAGGAATCCTCATCCACGGGATCCAGTGAGTCCAGCCACACTCTTCTCCCCACTTCATCCATCCATCTCAGTGGCAGCATGTCCTCAAGCTCTGCTGGGGAAGGAGAAGAGATTCAGGCACTCAGCCTACTGGAGCAGCAGCAGCCTGGATCCATAGGAAGGAAGCAGCTGCTGAGCAGTCGTGAGCTGGAAACTTAATGCCAGCTCAACACCTCACATTCAGTGGTGAGTGAGGAAGTGGAAGAAACTGAGACTGCTGAGCTGACAAACTATTTCCATTCACAGAAATGGGATGTAAAGAGAGACCTCAAAAATTTGGACTTTTAAACAAAGTCAAAATATAAACTGATGTGTATATCCTGACGTAAAGAATGACATCTGTGAGAGAGTTTGAGCATTCTGCATGAGAGTATCAGACTAACAGATGATTTTCATAGATTTGCATGCCAGAGCTATTGCTCAACATTCATATCTCTCTGATTTCATATGATATACCCTAATGAGGTCATAGCCTGGAACTAAGTGTAAAAAAAAAGGAATTATACTTCAGATTGATCATAATTCCAAATGAATCTGGCCAAAAGCTAGTATTTCCATGGGGAAAAGTAGAGTTGTCTAATCTGTAATAAGAATATTGCAATAGCTTGACATAGGTATTCTGCTTCTGCTTTTCAAGAAAAGCACTGAAAACATTGTTGAAAAGCTAAAAGAAGAAAAAAAAAAAGAGAACAATTAATCTACCTCTAAGAAGACCATCTTGCTATAAGTGAATGAACCCACAAAACACCTGGGCCCTGAGAGTTTTTCAGGTGATTAAATGACTGTAGTAAATATGACAGGTGTTTATTTTCTTTCATGGATACCTCAGGTACATTTCCTGAAATTTTTCTTTTTTGTCATAAGCAAAACTGAGCAATACACATTGATGGTTTTTATTGCAAAGGTAAAATTAGAGCTCATACAAAACTCCAAAAGTCTTTACATGCTTAATTATGAATTAAAGAAAACTCATGCCTAGCAAAGATCTAATCTGACCCATGTATTATTTATATTATCCATCACTTTGCAGTATTTTGCTGGGTTTTTTAATGGATTGAGCTACATTTAGTCCAGAGACTTTGCAGTTTACTGAAGCAGTGGCATTATCTCATGCTTTCGTGCAATGATCTCAGAGCTATTACAGAAGTCAGCCTATAAAAGTCATTCACTTGATTCTAATATTCTGTACCCTTTCTGATAAGTTATGTGTTAGCTTTAGTAAGATACATGTTGATGCTAATAGCTGAATTGTTAATTTCAGAACCAAAAAAGGAAAAGCTATCAAAAAAGATGCATGAAAACAGCATAAAAAATAATTCATCCTCAACTGCAGATCTAAAGCCACTTAAAATTTTCACAAGGACTTTCATTCTTGCTACCTGATTGCTGGCTTGTAGCCCATAAAATCATACAAGGCTTGTTCTTGACGCTCAATAATTCATCAAGGGGCTACGTGCAATCGTTACATTTCTAACAATTCCTTTCCCTGATTGCACACTAGGATCTCTTTCTCCATTTGGAGCTAATGCCAGGGTATTGTTTATCATTCAGCTGATCATGCTGATATGGCACATCTCTGTTAATACTGTCTGTATGTGTATCGATAGCAAGTGCTAGCCCGCCAAGAAACAATTAGGCACCCTATAGTGTAAGCACCCCAGTCCCATTAACCTCAGTGGATGACATTTGTGTCAGAATGGAAGGAGAGACTTTGGCCCTGAACTTATCAGACAGCTGGAGCATATTTTTGTCTTTTTTCCACAGTGTCAGTAGACATAACATAGGTTTTGTATGGGTTTGCATAAATCCAGTTGGAAATGAACACATTACTCTCTACACATATATTTTTTTTCCCACATTTTTGGCTACAGAACTACTTTGCAAAAACAGTGTTCGAATGATATAAGCTGAAAAAGCTTTTCAGATTTAGCAGAACTCCAGACAGGTCTATATGCACAGGTAGGCTCAGCTTGCACACCATGTCTGTTGCCCAGACATGACACCCAGGACAGCAGGAAGCTCTAGATTTGCACAGAGCTCATGGACTCATCCATCATTCATGAACATCACTAATGAACTTTCATGAGGGAAAGGATTATTTGCTAATATGAGAAAGAAATTATAACCAGCTCAAACGGATGTAGTAAAATATACCTATCCCTGTAATAAACCACATGAAAGCCAGCCACAGTATTGAATAATGAATACTTGGTAGGATGCAAATTGCCCTTGAATGTACTATAATCTTGTGTTTGAATGCAAATTGTAAAAACAATTTTAAGAGTTCAATCATTAAGGGGAGGTTCTTCTCTTTGTCACATTTTGTAGGACTGCAGGTGCTAAAAGTGAAAACTTGTAGGATTGGTTATTGTGGTTTTTCATTTCCACTGGTGGCATTGCACTCGGTGTGGGAAAGGGACTGGAAATGGAGATCTGAGGGTGGAGCACCTATTGCCAGGCAGTGGAAAACCTCTGGCAGCTTGACATTTTTTGTTGGAACTTTCTTTTCAGATTAAATTCTTTTCTGTATCCATGAGCAGAATTTTTATTGGCCTCTCATCTCCAGGACCTAATATATGATTGTATACATTTGGTCTCAATAATAGTTGGTGAATATTTTTTCTCTTAACATGTTCTTCATAAATTAACACAATTTTCCAGTTATTATTTAGTTATCTCTCTGCTTAAGATTACTAAGAATTAGCCCATTAGTCTTCTATGCTTTTCTGGAGAAGTAAATAGATGCATATAAATTTTTATTTCATTTTTAAGAGTTACCAGGGAGTTGCATTTATGTTAGAAAACATGTTTTTAATCAAATCTCCCTTGAAAATAGAGATTCTATGCATGAGGGAAATATGTCAGAAATCTCACGAGCTCCACATTAATTGCCAAGGTATTTAACTCAATTTTTCCTGCGTTGACATAGCAACATTTCCCAGAAAACAAGATGCTTTTCGGATCACTTTACTTCTTACTTCTTAATGATTTTAAGAAATTCTCTGCTTAAACACTTTTGTTAGATTCATAATATAATTTTTCCCTCCTATTTATCCTATTGTAACCTCTGCATTGAATACAGCCTATGAGAGAACAAAACACACATTCTTTTTTAAGAAAAAAAAAATATCCTATAGCTCATGTTTAAACTGCTCCAGATACCTGGTTTTATACTGCTGTATGGTAACACTTCAGGGGCACTACTGAAATAATGATTATTCTGCAGTAATTCTGTTGTCTCAGAGTTCTTAAAAATAGAGGATTCACATCTATAACCAAATTGTTGCACCTTAAAGAACTGAACCATATCAGACAAATTAAACGTGCATATTTATTTAAACTCTACTAGTCCTACTATGTCTACTGTCCTAAAATAATTCCATCTCACCTGCAAACTGTCACACTTGTTCTTGGCCATCATTCTGAGCATTTTAGCAGTGAGGGGATCAATATAGAGCCCTGAGGGAGAATATTCCTAACATTCCTCACAGGAAAAGAAATGACCACTTATTCCTACCCTTTGTTTCTTATCATTTAAGCAGTTGTCACTCAGTTGTCACTGCATGACAAGTCCTTCCCTTTTACTCTGTAAGAGCACAGGAAGTCAAAGTCCAGCTACACTGTACAAGCTGGATTTTCCCTTATTCACATGGTAATTCATCATTCTTTCAAAGAAACTTATTGCTCTTGCAAATCATTTCTACATCTGCAAAACTTACTAACTCTTCCCCAAAGCACCCTATCTGAGTATCATATTCCAATATGTTCTCTATCAATTTATCTAGGCTTCCATAAAGACATCTAGAAATAAAATTCTGTTTAGTATCTGATGGGCTAGCGAACGTTTGTGTCGTATTCTCTTAGTATCTGTTCTGGTTCCACCCGGGACAGAGGTAATTTTTTTACCCTAGCCAGGTGCAGTGGCACACACCTCTGTTCCCAGCAGCCAGGGAGGCTGAGCAGGTCACTTGCTCCCAGGGGTTCTGGGCTGCAGGGCCTGTGCCAAGAGGGTGTGACCAAAACATGACTGCTGTTTGGTACCAAACCTGGAGGAAAGGAGCTCTCATTTCCCATAAAGGTCTTCCTTCTTCCAGTCAGGACAAAATATGGTATCGTGGGGAAGAGCTGGTCAATTTTTGTCCTGGGCTTTCCTTATACACAGTTTCTTTGTCTTGTGCCTTTGTTATTGATATGGTTGCTGTTACTGTTCAGTTTCTTATCTCACTGCTGTTCCCAGTAAATTATTCTTATCTCAACCCATATTTTTTGCCCTTTTGTGCCTTCAATTCTTAGAGCAGGAAAGGGACAAAGGTGGGGAGACTGAGCAGCGTCTGATTTTGGGTCAGTCAGGGAGAAGGGATAACTCTAAACTGGGGAGTGCCATTCCTAAACCACAACAGTACAGGATTCTCCTATCTTTGACACTCTTGAAAATGCCATGTAGTTACTGAAAGTTTTTCTTCCTTAATTTATAAGAACAGACTTCAACTCATGTTTCAGCTGGAGATAGTTCTTCAGACTCTTCTATAGTAAAGAACAATTTGTGGGTACAGTATTTTCTGAAATGAATACAAGTGCAAAGAATTCACTTCGGTTCTCACAGTGATTTGGATTTTGCTTTTATATCAAGATCATCCAATATTCCCAGCTTTTTTATGAAAGGCTTTTTTCTTTTAATTCACTGGAAGGACTTTTTTATTATTAGCATTTTTTCTTGCTGCCAGTTGCTTAACAATTTTTGGCCTATCTAATGTGGTGTCTAAAAGTGGTTTTACATTTAAGATTCTGATTTTACTTTAAAGAGACTAAGAGAAAATATTTGCACATGAAGTTTTTGAAACTATATATATTCCATATCAGAAGGGTCAATTTTTGTTTCATTTAAGCATGAATTAATGGAATTTAAAAACTGTGTTAAAGTAAGAATTCTGGCTTGTCTAGCACATCTCTCTACAGTGTTGGGCATTATAGAAGCATAAGAATTTTGCTGCATTATTTGAAAAGGGATAAAGACACTTGAGATGCGATTCTCAGAACTCACTCAGCCTTGGGGTTTAGGCATCTGGAATACAGTCACTCTGCTTCTGGAATAAAGATGCTCAAGGATGTCAATTGTGTGTCTGTCCTCAGCCTTTCCTGCTTGCTGTGCTTTGAGAAGCTGCACATAAATTCAACCTTTGTATTTCTGTCCATTTTCTTTTACTCTCCAAGATGTAGGTTAGTACCGCAATGTGGATTCTGAATTCTGCTTCAAAAATCTATAAAACATTAAGTTGTAGGTCCTTTTGTCTTTTACTTGGTCATTTAATGCTGACAGGTTTTCTCAAAAATAAAAAAAATCATTATTAGGCTTTTTCTATTATTGTTCTGGTAAAATAATTTTTTCCAGGTGATTTTACATACTTTAAAAATAAAGGCTGAACTATAAAACTATTTATTTATGCTTTGTTTAATTATATAAAGAATCAGAATATTACAGACAACACAAGTCCATCATAACTTGAATTTAAATTTAACCTTCACCTCCATCTTTTCTATATACTTATATCCTTTAAATTTCATTCTGTTAAGTCTTTGTCCTTTAGTCACCAACAAGTGTGTCTTATTCTTTTTCTTGATTTTAATTTCTATAAACAAAATTTGTTTCTAAATCTGTTTTGTTTTCAGATGATTTTATTTTAGAGTGGAGGTTATGTAGCATCTTGTAACAGCTCTCCATCATGTTAGAGCAAGAGGTATTTTGCATAAAGGAATAGCTTCTAATTTATTGCCTGTATAAGGACTTGCAAATACTTTAGAAGAGGTGGACAGAATCAGCTACATGCATCAGCTAGATGTTTTCAGCTCTGACTGGTGGCAGTGGCTGCTGAGGGAAGAACAGATCAGAAATATAGGCTATTTGAAAGTAAAGAGGAAATGTTCATTTGCATAAGTAGAGAGAGTGGGCTGCACAAAAACAAATCAGTCCTAAATTTTCAACAGCACTGTGCCAAAACTCAGCTGTAATTATAAACATTAACTTGGACACAGAACTTCAGTGTTGGCTGTATTTTGCATTCTAATCCCCTTACTACCACTTGCAACATCAGTACCAGTCCATTTTAGTTTTCCATGCAAAAGAAATGGTAGTAATAATATTTAATAATGTCCAGATATTAAGTGGATTAAACACATTTCCTGAGCTCTTCTGAGCTTCATTCAGTGTGCTGCATAAAGAATGGTCTAGCAACAAATACAAAGTCTGTTCTAAGATTCAGCCAGGGCTGAGCTTCTTCAGGCGATCCTCAAAGTGAGCAGCCAGCTACAGAAGATGTTTCTGACCTCTGTCAGCATCTGCCATATCACTGCACAGCAACAGCTCAGTAACAGCCACTTTACCAGGAGACCTTTGGAATAAGACTTCCTTTCATCTTAATTTAGTTACTTTCTTGGAAATTCTCATAGGTGAATCACCAGCCTTCAGTAATAGTGTCTACAAGTGAATGCCAGAGTTTGCAAGATATTGTACTCTTGCAAGATCCAATGATTTTACCTCATAGTACTTGTTTATTTTAAGGCACCAACTCCTGCAATTACATGGAAAGAGCAAATGTCAGCTTTTTTTTCCCATCTCTGGGAACAAAACCAACAATAACAAAGACAGTTGATTTGGGTTTTTTTGCTAGCCCTCTCCCACACTGAAAACCTTAAAATACAATGCTTAATGTTTCCAAATGAAGAAAAATCATGGCACTTCCTACTTTTAAAATGTGGTGCTTTTAAAAACTTGTGATAAAGAAGATGAGGAGAGAGCCTGAATCACAGGTCTTCAGTTCTTGGGGTTAGCAGCATGATGTAGCATTTCAATTTTCATTCACTGAAATTCATTGCAAGCATTCTATCAATTTTGGCACAAGACTGTGGTCGGAGAGAGACACTTTCCTTTGCACCTGCCATGGCAGAAGACAGCCCAAGTAAAACTACTCCATTGATGTCTGATCTTGCTAAAACCACAGACCTAACTTGATTTTGGCATGAACCAGAGGAATTGCTCACTTCCATTGCTTTCTCTCCCATGTATGTTTTATCTTCATTATCTAATGCTAACTTGCTTTTTCTTCCCCCAGGTTGAGAGTTAGCTTCCCTTGCCATATTTGTTTAACCTTTCTGGTCCATTGTATTTTCTCTGGCTTTACTTTTGGCAAGATTTTTCAGTGCAACATCAACATCAACTCCAGTTAATATGATCTTTATTTCATTTTCCAAACCACTAAGATGTTAATTAAAAACAGCTCTTTTACTGATCCTTCCATTGGCTTGGACAGTTAGATGTTTTGCCATTTAATGTTATCCTGTTTTCTAATCTCTCTGGCCCCATTTACATAAAAGGTTGAATTATGTTTTCAAATTATGGGCCATGAGATTTTACTAAGTACTTGAGCTAAGATAATGTATGTTAAGCTACTTTATTCCATTTTTTAGTTAATTTTGAAATTGTCCTAAAGAGCATAAAAATGTATTGGCAACATTTATTTTTATTCACTCAATATTGCATACTCCATGTGGGTTTAGGAATAACTTCTATTTAATTTGTCTTTCTTTTCCCCTTTATTACTTAAAATATTTTTTTAAAGTATTAGTGATCTTCCTATCACACTAGGATGAGTATTTTATCCTGTCCTATAAGTATTGAAGAGGAAATATTCAGTGAATTGTCCAAGGGTAAAACCCAAGACTGGGATGCAGAGGATAGCAGGGCTCAGTGGCCGTACCTCTCAAAATGTATTATAGTAGTACTCTTAGGGGTAAATTCACTAAATTCCTTGGGTTTTTTTGTGTGTTTAATGTTTTATTATTTAACTTGGAATTGAGATTAATTGCCAGGTTTTTGCAGCTAGAATCAGCTGCTTTGTTTAAGATACATTAATTTTATTGAGATTGCAATATTTCTGAAGTCAGGTTGTGTACCCAAACAAAACTTGTGAAGAAGGCATGCCAGTTTTTGTTCTCAGCATTGTACTGCAAAGTTCTGAGTGTCCAGCTATCAGATCACGAGTCAAAAAAAAGTCTTTCTAAGATTGTACACCTATAAAAATGGCATTTTGTTTCTGTTCATCAGGTTTAGTCAATATTGCAAGGAATCAAGCAGCTGGTAACAATGATCCCATAATAGGTTCCCTTTCAGGAGCAGCCTCTAATGGGTACTGTGGGATTCATCTACCAGTGAATCCACTGGATGTGGAGTGTGCAAAAAGTTGGCAGAGGGAGAAGGAGAGACAAGTGCCTGTCTCACAGGGAGTATGGCCCAAGCACAGGGAGAAGAATGAGAATTAATGCTTAGGAAAACTATTTTGCAGACAATGCACAGCAGGAGAAACACCTAAGTCTTAACTTGCAGGCCTCTCCGTACCTTTGGACAGAGTGCCCCAAGGGACTTGAAAAAAGAGAGGAATGGAGAAATAATTAAAAAAGAAGTGCTCAGTATTTTCCTCACAGAATTTGCATGGAATAGATCTGTTCTTCACAGCTGTTTTCTTTCATCTGCCTTTCTGATGGACTGTGATGTGAAGTGAGCACCTCCTTCCTGACAGTGCTTCCGCTTGGGCTTGCCTTTTTATCCCTCATACGGTTGTTCTCATGGCAGCAGCTGTGCAAAGAGGCTGTTGATACCATGCAGTCATTAAAATCCTCTCTGTCAGTGAATTTCTTGCACCAGCATTGCATCAGTTCTTGGCACTACTGGCAGCAGTGGTGGGCAGGGTGTTGCTTCCATTACAGTTTCTACTGTTAGCACCAGAGCTGAAATATTATAGGCCAGAACTGCACGTCTGTCTTGTAAGTGAAAGGAGCGTTTTGCAGAAAACAAGCTTCATTGGCATTAGTAGGAATTTCGTCTACCTATTTTTTTAATTCAGTTTATTAAATTATTTGGAGCTTTTACAACTTTCAAAGATGGGAAATGTATTTCTTTAAGTCACTTCAAAGCTCTCCAGTGGAGCATTGCGTTATATGCATTAGAAGTTAAGGCAGAGCACCAATTTTTATATGGCTAAATTTGCCATAGTGTATACTTAACATACTTGGATACTGGGCAAAATCCAAACGATGTGATTTCCTAACAGTAATAAGATTTTTTTAAAAGGAAGACAGCAAAATAGGAAAAAGTGACAAGAGTTTTCCTAAAGAAGTAGAAAATTGAGGCAGTAATACTGCTCTTAATTTCTTACACAGGGTGGTCTTAAATATATGTTTGTATTTGAGTATGGTAGTGGGCAAGCAGTAGAAATGACCTCCCAGCAAGGGAGGGAGCAAGGAGCTCACCTTTCCTGTTCTCATCAACATTGCCTGATAAGGTCTTGCCACAGCTTGACCAGACACAAGCCCAGTTAATAAAACTGGCTTCAGTGGGTCACATACATGCTGTTGTGAGTTAGGAATAAATTTAACATCAGGAGCTGCTCTGATCTAGTGTATGAAAGAAACATATCCCTCTCTTTGCTGTAGATTTAAAGGCATGGAAAATTTTGTTTGTAGGTAGTTGCCTACAAACTGGATGTAGGTAGTGTCAACAAGCTGGATGACATTAAACGGGCTTTTAATTATTAAGAAAAAAATGTACTCAAAATGCATTAAAACTTTATTAAAAGAACAGGCAAAATACAATTCATTTCAAACTGACTGCTTGAATCCTCTATTCTCTTATATCCAATATATTTCTTGTGCTGGTAACCTGGAAAGGATGTATTTGTCTCCTGAGAGAAAAAACACCATGAACAAGAAGCCTAGACTAGGAAAAATGAAGTATGTTTCATATGAGGCCAAAAAGGTGACTTCCAAGCACTGTAGTCTAAATTAAAAGATTACAAATTTTAAAAGTCC